>OVBE01004115.1:0-24731 GCA_900406425.1 Iberis pinnata | reverse complement strand
TACCTGAATTTGGATGATATCTTAAGTACTTAATGACATAATTAAACTTAAGTATTTGCTAGACATTGGATTAGCAAATCTCTGTTTATCATACTCCCAGTTTGGGAATTAGACTATAGGGACAGATACCAAGGCTTCCTTGATGTGGTGGAATTCCTTGAGACATTCGGAGTCGAAGTCAAACTCAGTTTTCTTGCACAATAGCCTTGTCATAGGTCCTGCTATCTTTGAAAAGTCCTTGATAAATCTTCTGTAAAACCCTGCATGCCCCAGGAAACTCCTCACATCCTTCACTGTCCTTGGTGGTTGTAGTTGCCTCACGACATCAATCTTTGCCTTGTCTACTTCTATCCCTTTTCATAGATTTTGTGACCTAGGACAATTCCTTCCCTCACCATGAAGTGACACTTTTCCCAGTTTAGGACCAAGCTTGTTTCCTCGCACCTGGTGAGTACCCTGCACAAATTAAAAGTAGGAGGAGAAAGAAGAGCCGTACACGGAGAAATCTTCCATGAACACCTCTACTATCTCCTCGATTAAATCTGAAAAGATTGAAGTCATGCACCTTTGAAAGGTGGCAGGTGCATTGCAAAGGCCAAATGGCATTCTTCTATATGCAAAAGTACCATAAGGGCAGGTGGAGGTGGTTTTTTCCCGATCTTGAGGGTGGATGGGGATTTGGAAAAATCCACTATAACCATCAAGAAAACAGTAGTAAGGTTGGTTTGCTAGGAGCTCTAACATTTGGTCAATGAAGGGTAATGGGAAATCTCTTTTCTAGATGCAGTATTCAACTTCCTGTAATCAATGCACATTCTATGACCAGTGATTTTTCGGCTTGGTATCATTTCATCTTTATTGTTTTTTATCACAGTAATTCATCCCTTTTTTGAGACACAATGAACTTGTGATATCCAAGTACTATGTGAGATAGGGTAGATAACACCAGTATCCAACAGTTTAAGGATTTCCTTTTTTTTACCACTTCTTTCAAATTAGGATTTAGCCTTCTTTGGGGTTCAATGCTAGAGAAGGATTCATTTTCAAGATTGATTCTATGAATGCATAGATTAGGTGATATTCCTTTAATGTCATCCAATGAATATCCTATAACTCTCCTAAACTTCCTCAATTCAGTCAACAACAAATTTTGCTCATCATCACTAAGTTCGTCATTTACTATGATAGGGTATGTAGAGTTAGGTCCAAGAAAAGCCTACCTTACCCCTTTTGGAAGTGGTTTCAGTTCTACAGATGGTGCCTTAAATTCAGACCAGTCCTCAGATGTTGCAGATTCTGCTTGAGTTCAACCTTCTCAGCAACTGAGAACACCATACCTTCTGGTCCCTGAATGTCTTCGAATGGTTCTTCAAGTTCCAATGGTCCATGTGAGTCCAATATCATCTTGTACCCCAAACTTTCATTATGTAGATACCCTTTATCCCCATCCTTGGTCAATGTTGTTCTCAGATGATCCCCCTCATTAATCTCTTCCAAGAGTTCATCAGCAAGTTGATCTATCTCTTCTATGTAGAAAATCTCCCCATCTGGAGTGGGTTTCTTCATTACTTCCTGAATATCGAATGTTATCTTCAGATCCTTACCCATATTAAGTTGAATCTTCCCTTTCTGAACGTCAATAATAGCTCTAGCAGTTTCTATAAATGGTCTACCCAGAATCAGGGGATCTCTAGGTTCTTCACTCATACCTAAAACCACAAAATCAGTTGGGATCTCAGCCACTCCAACCTTCACACATAGGTCTTCAAGAACTCCATGTGGAATTCGCACTGATCGGCCTGCAAGTACCAGAGAAATATTGTAGGATTTAAAATTGTTGAAGCCTAACTTCATAGCAGCTGATAGAGGCATAAGATTGATCGAGGCTCCTAGATCGCACGTGCACTTGTCAAAAGAGAAAGGACCTAGTGAACAAGGTAAAGTAAATGATCTTGGATCATATAACTTCTTTGGAATTGATGTCCTTGTGATGATTGCATTGCACTCTTCACTTAGAACTACCATTCCCTGAATTTATTTTCCTTGCTTGGTGATAGCATCCTCTAGGAATTTCTTGTATGGAGGCATCAAAGTGATTGCATCGAGAATCAGTCTTTGCAGGTTCTTCGTCTTCAGCTTCAGTTGGGTGTAATTCCTCCCCATCTTGGACAACATTGTCCCAGTGTTAAGAACAACTTGGCGTGGTGGTAACACTTTGCCACTTCGCAGGGTGATGGCATTAACATGAGCAAAATTCTTGGGATTTCGAACAGACTTCCCTAGGAGTTGAGTTGTTGGCTTGGGTACAGAAGAGGAAGCACTCATACTCTCCAGATACTTGACCTTAGAGGTCAAAGTGTCAAACTTCTGACGGAGGTCATTGTATGAACAACTGATATGCATCTTAGGTCAGCCATCTTGTGGTTGAGGTCACCAAACTTCTTTGATGTCTCCATGATACTATTGGTTTGACCCTGAAGAATATATTGTAACATGGTCTTAATGTTGGAATGTTGAGCTAGAGTTGGGTAGAGGTAAGACCAGGAGGTGCACCAGCATGTTGTTGCTGCTGCGGCAGTTGCATAAACTACGTTGGTGTTGTTGCTTTGGGAAGAAACCACGGTTCCAAGCATAGTTGAGGAACGACTGAATATTCTATCGTGGTTGCGGTGGATACACTTGGTCTCGGGGTTGGCTACGTTGTTGCTCCACCCAAATTTTGCTCAAAGCTTATCTCCTCGTGCTGGTTAGCCTCCCCAGCTTGAATATGAATCTGCTCTTCATCAGTGATGAAGTGAACTTGGTGTTGTTGACCAAGTAGCAACATGTCCAGCTTCTCATTCAGAGCCTTGATATCTTTCCTTTTCTTATCATCCGGTTCACAACCACCTCGAGGTATGCAGTCATAGTCCTTACTATATATCCCTTCAGATTGTGCCAGGTTTTCCACAAGTTCTCAACCTTCATCAATACTCTTGTTGAGGAAGTTCCCGTTGCTTGCATTGTCAAGCAACATTCTTATCTTTGGTTGTGCACCACGATAGAGTGTGCTGAGTAGTGATGCTTTGTTGAAACCATGATGGAGGCACTGCATAGTGTAGTTCCTAAAGCATTCCCATGCTTCAAAGAAGGTTTTAGCGTTCCGCTATGCGAAACCAGAGATCTCGTTCCTTAGTCTTGATGTGCGAGAGGTGGGAAGAATTTGGCAAAAAAAGCCTTCTTGCAAGCATCCCAGGTGGTGCTAAAATTCCTGGGAAGAGACTTCTTCTATTGATGTGCTTTCTCTCCCAAATAGTATAGGAAGAGACGCAACTTAAAAGCATCCTCACTCACACAATTAATCTTGGTGAGGTTGCAGAAGCGATCAAAATCGTCCAGGTGATCGAGTGGATCCTTTATAGGCAGACCATGGAACTTGTTCCCCTGCAGCATTGCTATCAAGCTTTGCTTAATCTTGAAGTTGTTGTTTTGAGCTGTAGGTGAGTTGATTCCATGACGAATGGTGAGAGCGTTTGGGTTGTCACCAGCACCAATAGTGTGGAAGTTATCTCGTTCAATGTTGTCTTCCATTTGTAAGTCCAACCTCCTTAAGTGTTCCACACGTTCTTGTTCATGACTCGCACAAGAGTATTCTTGTTCAAGAGCTCTGATGTCTTCAACGATGGGAATTAAGTCTGTTGGTCCTCTGCTTCTCAGGTTCATACACAACTATGCAAGTACCTGAAAAGAAAGGAAACAAAGGAATCAAGACCCAGTTTATCGCCGACCCGATCAACTCGAATCAGGATGGACTTGACCCAAGACCTAGTTTAATGATTGTCTTTTGTCTTTTATGCATTTTAGGGCTTTTCCTAAACACTATATAAAGCCCTAAACGCCTCCATTTGGAAAGACAGTCTTTTCTTTTGCCATTTTTTGGTTTTGTCTTAGGTTTATGTTTTCTCTCTTTTGTTCTTAGTGTTCTTCATTTCAAACCCAGATTTCTTTTAAGTTTAATGTTAATCTTCTATTATTCTTTACTTTCATGCATAGATTAGGGCTGTGAACTATCTAGTGCATGTTGATTTAAGTTTTGAAGCTTTTAATCTTGTTTTTAGTTTTGATCATTTCCTCTGTTTTCATTACTGTTTCATTGCGGTTGTTATTTTTTGGATTGGTGTTCTTGTTATTCTTCATAGTTTGACTTTTGATCATGATGTTTGATTTTGAAGTTATGATTTCTGGTTTTCCTGGTTTCATACCCACCATGTGTAGAGAGTAGTTTCCATAAGTTCCTGAGGATGGGGTAGACTAGTGTTGATTTCTTGTTCCTCCTAGGCTCCTAAGTTTGATTGCATTTAGATCCCTTCTGTTTCATTGCTCTTCATGCTGATTTCTTTATGATTAATTGAAATATGATTTTAGGCATTTCAGCACTCAGAAGGTGTTCAATGAAATGCCAGAACATGGTGATTTCAGAGATTTGCATATCCTAGCCTAAGAGATTAGATGTTTAGGGTGCTTATTGGATTTAATAGATTGGTTCTTCATGCCTGGTAGGTAGTGTACCCTTAACGAGAGTTAGTCTGGTGATTACTTAGAATGATTCCATTTATCAAGAGATTGGACTTGGTTGCCTATGAATCTGCTGTCTAGGGTAGCTCATTGTATGAGGTTTGTTAGGCGCTTAGGTAGTTCAGAAAGGATCTCTAGTCAATTACCCTTGTCCTCAAGAACTTTTTCCCATTTGATTGAATCTTTACCCCTTTTACTTTTCTGCTATTTATGCTTAGTATTTGCCAATGCATGTTAGTATTTGATTCCTTTCTATGTTTTAGTTTTTCTACATACTTTGTTTTCTTAGGACTTGTTACCAAAAACCCCATTTTTATTGTTATCTTGACTTAACCATTGCAATCTTGATTGTTAGCATCACACCCATTTGGATTGATAACCTATCTATACTATAATGACATGCATGTATAATGAGGATTGATCCCTAAAATACCAGTTATCAATTGGGTGTTTGTTTGCTACATTATGGATTTTGGATCTCTTAAGATCAAGTTTCTTTTTACTACCATATTCACCTTGTTTTCGTTTGTTTCCTTTCTTTTTAGATACTTGCATAGTTATGTTTGAACCTGAGAAGCAGAGGACCAACAGACTTAATTCCAATCATTGAAGATATCAGAGCTCTTGAACGAGAATACTCTTGCGCGAGACGTGAACAAAAACGCGTGGAACACTTAAGGGGGCTGGACTTACAAATGGAAGATAACATTGAACGACATAACTAGCACACTATTGGTGTTGGTGACAACCCAAACACTCACACCATTCATCATGGAATCAACCGACCTGCAGTTCAAAACAACAACATCGAGATCAAGCAGAGCTTGATAGCAATGGTGCAGAGGAACAAGTTCCATGGTCTGCCTATTGAGGATCCATTCGATCACCTAGACAAGTTTGATCGCTTCTACAGCCTCACTAAGATCAATTGTGTGAGTAAGGATGCTTTTAAGCTGCGTCTCTTTACATTCTTTTTGGGAGAGAAAACACATCAATGGGAGAAGTATCTTCCAAGGAATTCCATCACCACCTGGGATGCTTGCAACAAGGATTTTCTTGCAAAATTCTTCTCCACCTCTCGCACAGCAAGACTAAGGAATGACATCTCTGGTTTCGCATAGAGGAACGCTGAAACCTTCTCTGAAGCATCAGACCGCTTCAGGAACTATATTATGCAGTGCCCCCATCATGGTTTCAGCAAAGCATCACTCCTCAGCACACTCTATCGTGGTGCACAACCAAAGTTAAGAATGTTGCTTGACACTGCAAGCAACGGGAACTTCCTCAACAAGAGTATTGATGAAGGTTGGAAACTTATGGAAAACCTGGCTCAATCTGATGGGATATGACCGCATACCTTGAGGTGGCTCTGAACCGGATCATAAGAAAAGGAAAGATATCAAGGCTCTGAATGAGAAGCTAGACCGGTTGCTACTTGGTCAACAACACCAAGTTCACTTCATCACTGATGAAGAGAAAATTCAGATTCAAGCTGCGGAGGCTATCCAGCACGAGGAGATAAGCTTTGTGCAAAATCAGGGTGGATATAACAAAGGGTTCCTTAACTACTCCAACAACCCTGGTCTCTCATACAGAAGCAACAAAGTAGCCAACCCCCGGGACCAAGTGTATCCACCGCAACCATAACAGAATATTCAGCCGTTCATCAACTATGCTCAGAACCGTAGTTTCTTCCCAAAGCAACAACACCAAGGTAGTTTGCAGCAACCACCGCAGCAGCAACAACACGCTGGTGCACCTCCTGGTCTTACCTCTACCCAACCTCCAGCTCAACCTTCCAACATTGAGACCATGTTAGAAAAGATTCTTCAGGGTCAAACCAATAGTGTCATGGAGACATCAAAGAACTTTGGTGACCTTAACCACAAGATGGCTGACTTAAAGACGCATCTCGATTGTTCATACAATGACCGCCATAAGAAGTTTGACACTTTGACCTCTAAGGTCAAGTATCTGGAGAGTATGAGTGCTTCCTCTTCTGCATCCAAGCCAACAACTCAACTCCCAGGGAAGTATGTTCAAAACCCCAAGGATTTTTCTCATGTTAATGTCATCACCTTAAGAAGTGGTAAAATATTACCACCACGCCAAGTTGTTCTTAACACTGGGAATAGTGTTGTCCAAGCTGAGGAGGAATTGTACCCAACTGAAGCTTAAGACAAAGAACCTGCAAAGACTGATTCTAAAAAGCTATCACGACCGCCATCAGTTGTTGTTATGAAGCCATGTCCAACGGAAAAACCATCTGCAACGCAGAAGAAGGATACACCCTTCGTTCCATAACCATATGTTCCAAGATTACCATTTCCTTTCAGATTCAAGAAGGAAATCATGGCGATGTACAAAGGAATTTTTGAGAAGTACATGAAAGACACTGGAATTAAGGTACCACTTTTCAATGCAATCACTTTGATGCCTCCATACAAGAAATTCCTGAAGGATGCTATCACCAAGCGAGGAAAAGAAATTCAGGGAATGGTAGTTCTAATGAAGAGTGCAGTGCAATAATCACAAGGACTTCAATTCCAAAGAAGTTATATAATCCAGGATCATTTACTTTACCTTGTTCATTAGGTCCTTTGTCTTTTGACAAGTGCATGTGCGATCTGGGACCCTTGATCAGTTTTATGCCTTTATCAGTTGCTATGAAGTTATGCTTCAGCAATTTCAAATCGTGAAATATCTCTCCGGTACTTGCAGACCAATCAGTGCGAATTCCACATGGAGTTTTTGAAGACATACCTGTGAATGTTGGAGTAGTTGAGATCCCAACAGATTTTGTGGTTTTAGGTATGAGTGAAGAACCTAGAGATCCCCTGATTTTGGGTAGACCATTTTAGCAACTGCTAGAGCCATTATTGACGTTCAGAAAGGGAAGATTCAACTTAATATGGGTAAGGATCTGAAGATGATATTCGATATTCAGGAAGTGATGAAGAAACCAACTTCAGATGGTGAGATTTTCTACATAGAAGAGATGGATCAACTTGCTGATGAACTCTTGGAAGAGATTAATGAGGGGGATCAGCTAAGAACAACATTGACCAAGGATGGGGATAAAGGGTATCTACATAATGAAATTTTTGGGTACAAGATGATATTAGACTCACATGGACCATTGGAACCTGAAGAACCATTCGAAGACATTCAGAGACTAGAAGGTATGTTGTTCTCAGTTGCTGAGAAGGTTGAACTCAAGCAAAAACAAGCAGAATCTGCAACATCTGAGGACTGGTCTGAACTTAAGGCACCATCTGTAGAACTGAAACCACTTCCAAAAGGGCTAAAGTACGCTTTTCTTGGACCTAACTCAACATACCCTGTCATAGTAAATGATGAACTTAGTGATGATGAGCCAAATTTGATGTTGACTGAATTGAGGAATTTTAGGAGAGCTATAGGGTTTTCATTGGATGACATTAAAGGAATATCACCTAATATATGCACTCATAGAATCAATCTTGAAAATGAATCCTATTCTAGCAATTAACCCCAGAGAAGGCTAAATCCTAATTTGAAAGAAGTGGTATAAAAGAAAATCCTTAAACTGTTGGATGCTGGTGTTATCTACCCTATCTCAGATAGTACTTAGATATCACCAGTTCATTGTGTCCCAAAAAAGGGAGGTATTACTATGATAAAAAACAATAAGGATGAACTGCTACCAACCCAAACAATCACTGGTCATAGAATGTGCATTGATTACCGGAAGTTGAATGCTGCATCTAGAATATATCATTTCCCATTACCATTCATTGACCAAATGTTAGAGCGCCTAGCAAACCACCCTTACTACTATTTTCTTGATTGTTATAGTGGATTTTTCAAAATCCCCTTCCACCCTCAACATTAGGAAAAAATCACCTCCACCTGCCCTTATGGTACTTTTGCATATAGAAGAATGCCATTTGGCCTTTGCAATGCACCTGTCACCTTTCAAAGGTGCATGACTTCAATCTTTTCAGATTTAATCGAGGAGATAGTAGAGGTGTTCATGAACGATTTCTCTGTATACGGATCTTCTTTCTCCTCCTGCTTGTTTAGTTTGTGTAGGGTACTCACCAGGTGCGAGGAAACAAGCTTGGTCCTAAACTGGGAAAAGTGTCACTTCATGGTGAGGGAAGGAATTGTCTTAGGACACAAAATCTCTGAAAAATGGATAGAAGTAAACAAGGAAAAGATTGATGTCATGATGCAACTACAACCACCAATGACAGTGAAGGATGTGAGGAGTTTCTAGGGCATGCAGAGTTTTACAGAAGATTTATCAAGGACTTTTAAAAGATAGCAAGACCTATGACAAGGATATTGTGCAAGGAAATTGAGTTTGACTTCGACTCTGAATGTCTCAAGGCATTCCACCACATCAAGGAAGCCTTGGTATCTGCCCCTATAGTCCAAGCCCCAAACTAGGATTACCCGTTCGAGATCATGTGTGACGCTTCAGATTATGCAGTTGGAGCTGTTTTGGGGCAGAAGATAGATAAGAAAGTGCATGTCATCTACTATGCTAGTAGAACCATGGATGATGCTCAAGAAAAATAGGCAACAATAGAGAAGGAGCTATTAGCAGTTGTCTTTGCATTTGAAAAATTTAGAAGCTACTTGGTTGGTTCGATGGTGATAGTCTATACTAATCATGTTGCGCTGAGACATATCTATGCAAAGAAGGACACTAAAACCGATAATGTTGAGATGGATTCTCTTATTGCAAGAATTTGGCGTGGAGATAGTAGACAAGAAGGATATTCAAAATGGAGTAGCATATCACTTGTTAAAAATTAGGATTGAAGACTCGGTTCCAATTGATGACTCTATGCCTGAGGAGCAGCTCATGATGATCCATACATGTGCATTTGTAGAGGCAGAGGTGGTAACCACAAAGGCAGCACCATGGTATGCAGACTTAGTTAACTTCAAGGTATGTGGAACAATTTCTGAAGATTTTGATGATTATAAAAAGAAGAATTTCCTAAGTGATGTGAATCATTATTATTGGGACGACCCTTTTCTCTACAAGAAAGGACCAGACGGATTATTCAGAAGGTGCGTAGCTGAGGATGAAGTGAAGAGACTTTTGGAACACTGTCACGTTCTACTTATGGAGGACACTTTGCAACATTCAAGACTGTTAAGAAGATCTTGCAGGCTGTTCTGTGGTGGCCAACCATGTTTAAGGACACACATGGTTTCATCTCTACGGGTGATCCATGTCAGAGAGCAGGTAATATTGGAAAGAGGAATGAGATGCCTCATAATCCAATCCTGGAGGTTGAAGTGTTCGATGTTTGGGTCATTGATTTCATGGGACCGTTCCACCCCCCATCTTTTGGAAATAGCGATAGATTGGTGGTTGTCGATTACGTATCTAAATAGGTGGAAGCAATTGCAAGTCCTACCAATGACGCAAAAGTGGTTCTGAAGCTTTTCAAAACCATAATTTTCCCAAGATTTGGGATTCCAAGAGTGGTAATCAGCGATGGTGGTTCTCACCTTATAAATAAGGCGTTTGAGAATCTGTTGAAGAAATATGGAGTGAAACACAAGGTGGCAACACCCTGTTATCCCCAAACAAGTGGACAAGTTTAAGTCTCAAATAGGCAAATCAAGGCTATTCTAGCAAAAGTCTCAAACAGGCAGATCAAGGCTATTATAGCAAAAGTCATTGGGACCTCGAGAAGAGATTGGTCAACAAAGTTGGATAACGCACTATGGGCATATAGGACGGCCTTTACGACCCCAATAGGACGAACACCTACTCAACTCCTCTACGGAAAAGCATTCCACCTACTAGTTGAAGTCGAGTATAAAGCACTCTGGGCGACTTCACTCATGAACTATAATCTCAAGACAGCTCAGGAAAATAGGGAGATAGACTTGCATGAACTCGAGGAAGCAAGGCTCAACGCTTATGAAAGTTCCAAAATATTGATAGTAGGATTTTTCCACTAGAATTTTCAATTCCTATTATACTATCATGCCATTGTAGTACAGTATGTGTCAATCCAGTCAGGTGAGTTATTAACCACTATAGATGCAGATGGAATCTACTAATTCAAGCCAAGTGAGAAAATGGGTTTTATCTAACAAGCCCTAAACAAACAAAAGATGCGGAAAATAAATAGGACATGAAAGGTGACATGCATAAACGAAAACTAAGGAAAACAGCAAGTGAAGTAAAAACAGGGAAGAAAATGAGGGTAAACTGCAATCAAAGGGGGCAGTCCTTAAGGATGGGGGTAAATGAATAGTGATTTTCCATGAACTCCCTAAAATCCTAACATAGCTCAGACAATGAGCTACCCCTCGACAGCAGATTCATATGTAACCAAGTCCAATCTCTTGATAAATGGAGTCATCCTAAGCAATCACCAGACTAACTCTCGTTAATGGTACACTACCTCACAAGCATGAAGAACCAATCTACTAAAGCCAATAAGCACCCTAAACATCTAATCTCTTAGGCTAGGATATGAAAATCTCTAAAATCACCATGTTCAGGCATTTCATTGAACACCTTATGAGTGCTGAAATGCCTAAAATCATATTTCAATTGATTAGAAAGAAATCAACATGAAGAGCAATGAAACATAAGGGATCTATACACAATCAAACTTAGGAGCCTAGGAGGGACAAGAAATCAACACTAGTCTACCCATCCTCTGGATCTTAGAGAAACTACTCTCTACACATGGTGGGTATGAAAACAGGAAAACAAGAAAATGAAAAATACTAAGCAGAACAACATGATCAAAAGTCAAGGCATTAAGATTTAGCAAGAACACTAAGATGAAAACCTGATGAACAAAACGAAAACCCTAAGACACAGAAGATGAAGATGATGAACAACAAGAACACAAACCCAAAGAAACAGAGTAGCAATGAAACAATAACAAACCCATAAATAATGATCAAGGCAAAAACGAGATTAAGATGGAAAATAGAAGATCAACATGCACCTGATAGATCACAACTTTAAACTAAACATGAAAAGAAGAAATCAGAACTAAAACAATACTTTTATAAGAAATCAAAATTTTATCACCAAGAACAACAAAGGAAAATAGAGAGAAAAGAAACCTAGACAAAAACCTAAAAATGGTAACAAAAACAGGACTTTCCTAAAAGGAGGCATCTTTGGGTTTATACAGTATTTCGGGAAAGCCCTAAAAGCTCTAAAAGACAAAACGTAAATATTGGTCTTACTCTTTAAATATGGTTCGTGAAGGCACGTTCTGAAACTGGCATTTGATTGAGGTGTCGCTTGATGTGTCAATCAAGGTGATAGTGGGCTGGAGATCGAGGTGAGAATGGTCGTGCTCGAGGTGGCTTCAGCTTGGATTGGGCTCTGCGTGAGATCGAGCCGAGGTCATGTCGTGATTGATCCAGATACGTGATGTGGGTCGAGGCGCTGAAGAGAAACACCTCGAGGTGAAGATGCGTGCTCAAGGCAGTGATTGAGGCAGTTACAGGGTCATGGTCGAGGTAGTTTCAGGTTCTGATCGAGGCAGTTTTCAGGTTCTGATCGAGACAGTTTTCAGGTTCTGATCGAGGCAGTTTTTAGGTTCTGCACCCTTTTTCAGGTTCTGCACCCTTTTTCAGGTTCTGCACCATCATTCCTGCACCCTTTTCTTCTTCTTGTCCAAATTTTCACTTATGTTCTGAAAACTCCTCAAAGTCCTAAAAAATCTCCAAAATGCATATGTATTCAAATGCTAATGCAAAAATCCCTAAATATTGCAAACTTACCAATAACATCTATAAATGCAACATATGAACACCAAAAGACCTAAAAATGATGCTGAATGACTTCTAAAAATCATGAAAATACAGAGACATCAACTCCCCCAAACTAAATCATTGCTTGCCCTCAAGCAAGTAATTCAAAAGTCTTGGTGAGATGTTTGAAAGTGGGAACTCAGAACCAAAACATGCTGCTAACACATGTAATGTAAATGTCCTGGTTACTAGCTCTAGAATGCAGTCCTAAGCTCGTCCTACTTAAAAACCTTGGCCATACTCATCACAGTTCATCACAAACCAATTTCAACTTCCAAAATGCATTCAAATTCGTTTGCGCCTTTAACATTCATTAATCAAGAACCATGGATCAAGTCATGTGCTTTTAATGAACTCATTTGGTCAAAGATAGGTTAAGGAGTAAACATGACCCCTTTTTGCAATGGTTAATGATTCAGAATTAGGGTTCTCTCAAAAGGGAATGAGATTTAGCATAAGGCTAAAGGTAGGAACACTTAGATGCATACAGAAATAGAACCTCATCTACCCAATGTTAATGAAACCTAAGTTCCTGATTCTACCCAGTTGAAGTCCTAAATCTACCCTTTGAAACTTGAAGTGATCCAACTTATTTACATATTTCCCTTTTTTATCTTTTCTTTAGCTACACTGAGGAGAGTTTTCTTTCTTAAACCACTGTTAGATGTTTTAGGAACTCTCTTACTTGAATGCTTATGGCTTTTGACCTTTTCATTTATACTATCTTTCTGGGTTTTATCCTTTTGAATTCATTGTCATATACTTTTTCTTAATCTGCACTAGCCATACTTATTTTGCATACTATTGTTCCCCCAAACTTTTCACTAGCATATTCTTATTATTTTTCCATTCCTCTCCTAAGGTTATTACTCTACCTTTCTTTTTTACCAGTTACCAATACCCTTTCATTCATTTCCACCCAAACCAACATCCAAAATTGAATCCCACCTAGTCCTATCTAGTCCAAAAAGTGTGGACTAGAACTACATGAGACCCTATTCCTATTAATTCGAACCTAACACGTTCTACCAAGCTCATTCCATAAAAGACCTTCCACTCAGTAGTACATTCAGGGCTTGAATGAAGGCAAGGTTCAAGGGTGGGGATCTACTTGGGTTAACAAGAGTGGTAAAATGGTAGCAGATAACCCAAATATGTATATAATATCCATGAGTTCATATTCAGCACACAAACATGATAATTATACATTCAAATTTAAGTTCTTATAGATAGGAGCAAACTTCAAATCATAACATGCTTCCGGAGATAAATGATCATGCAAGTTCACATTCCAAGCAAGGTGCAGTTTTTCTTCAGACAGTTTCAGGATGTATTAGACAGCTAATAACCAAGGCACTAACATTTTCTGAGAAAACAACATACTTACAAGGTTATCATCTTCCTAGTTCCCTATGCATATGTAACTACATGAAATTTCAACATCCTATATACAACTACATGAAATGCAACTACAATGACACTCTATTTTTGAAAACAATTAAGAAAAAATTCTTATTTTTATGTTTTTTCTATGCCTTAGATGCTATGTAAATGTTATGCAAAGTTGAGACAAAGGAACAAAAATAGAGATTTCATTAGATAACAATCCCATGAATCCTCCCCCAAACCTGAATTACACAGTCTCCTGTGTAACCCAAATTCGCAAGAAAGCTTAGGGGATGGAAAAGGAATTGAAAGCATAAGCACACATTAAAACAAGCAGAAACATGAGTACAGAAATAAATGCAAACGAAACGGATTAGAAAATGGTAGGTGGATGAAGATGGACCTCAGCTAAGGGTGAAGAAGGTGGAGTTGATGTAAGCTTCCATTATCTCTGCATTTTAAGTCGGGCGGAACCCAATGCTTCAGGTTGTTGCAGTTGCTGATATAGTCTGCCCTCTTCAGATTGATGTTCTGGTTGAGTTTTGGGTTCAAAATTTGGAGAGACAATTGGTGAGATCTCTATGGGATCCTGGAGGGAATTGAAAGCTGCTTGTCTCCTTCTGAAAGTCGCGGTGATGTTTTTGGCTGATTGTTTAGGCATGGTGAATGTTGTTTCTGAAAAATGAAAACAGACAATTCCAGAAAAATCATTAACTTTCTACAGAATCAGGGTGACAAGCCTTAGAGTGACCTAACTTTTGTGAGGTAAAACGAACTCAAGCAACACACCATTTTTATACATAATCCCTAACATCACATTTTATCTTCCCTTAAAATTTTCAACAGAATTCGAGTTTACTTGGTTATAAAACGAGGTAAGCACAACTTTTTGAGGAGGAAACCCGAATTTTAAAGAGATGACATCCCAAAACCAAATTTCAGAAATTTTACGAGAACATTCATTCCGGGCTTTAGAAATTTCAGGAACCGAGAATTTTATAAAAAAAAAAATTTCAGAAGTTCAAGAAAAATTTGATGTGTGGGATTGGACTTGTTTTTACAGATTTGATCAAATGGTGGCGTAATCATAATGTTATTCCTTGGTTTGATCAATCAAGAAGAGGTGGTTCACGTCTTGATCCCACGATCTTGTGCCTCGAAGAGAATGTTGCAGCTTAGCTCAATCAAAACGCCTTGGTGACTTGATGACGATTTCATGGCTTGATCAAGTTCTTGTCTTGCTCGATCACTTCATTTCTGGCTCGACGTGGAGGTGATCTGGTGGCTCGATCAGGATGTGGCAGGTGCGGCTCGATGTAACGGCTCGATGACATGTGTTGCACGATCAAGATGGCTTGATCACACTTAGCGTAAACACCTTCACACCTCTAGGAAAACTTAGTCAACTCTGGATTTATGCTAGGTGTTCTGAGGTTAATTTATTATCCCTGAATCACCAAAACCAAACATAAACTTAAAGCGTTAGTAGGAAAACTAAACAGAATTTATAAGAAAATTTTATGTACAAGGATAGACATGAGACTTCCTCCCAAGTGAGCTTGTTTAAATTCACTAAGCTTGACTTCCTGTTTTAAACTCAGAACTGTTTTCAAAGAAGGTTATGCTCGAAGTGGGCTTCTGGGGTGAGATGTGGACAAATTGGTGCTTGAGCTTAGAATTACCTTCTTCTGAAATGGGAAGTTTGCCCTGGTTAGTTGCTACGTCCAGTTTTCTGGTTTCCTCTACCTCTCTAGGTGCTCCTGCATCTGGTTCCTTGATAACCCCAGATGCTTATGTATGATCTGAAATCTTGTTTGGGTCTTTAATAGGCTCATGTTCCAACGAATCACTGCTTGAGTGCCCATCTTACTGATTGTCCTTATCCACCTCATTAATATATACTAACTGACCTTGGATTGTAGGCATCTTCGTTTTTTCTTTGATGTTGAAAATCATCTTTGGACCATTCCTTATGTTTAACCTGATGTTGCCCTTCTTGACGTTAATCACAGCTCCTATTGTGGCTAAGAATGGTCTTCCAAAGATCAATGGGTCTTTTGGTTCTTCATCCATCTCCAATACCCTGTGAGTATTTTTGCATCTTTAATCTTGATAGGTAAGTTTTCAAGGATGCCGATAGGATACTTAATTAATCTTTCTGCCAACAACAAAGTTATGTTGGAAGCTTTGAACTTGTCGAATCCCAGCTTCTTGGCAGTGGACAAAGGCATCAGGTTGATTGATGCTCCTAAATCACAGAGGCATTCGTCAAAGGTCATGGAATCTAGTGAGCATGGCAAGGTGAATGAACCAGGATCCTCTTGCTTCTCTGTTATCAAATCATTGCACTCGATAATTGGTTCCAGCACTTCCTGAGCTATCTCTTCCTTCATAGGTTTCTCAAAGATATCTCGGTATTTTGCCATGATCTCTTTCTTGAAACATGATGGGAATGGCAGTCTTGGAACATAAGGAGGTGGGTCATAATGTGTTGCATTCTCCTCTGAAGTAGATAGCTTATAAACAGGAACAGGTTCTTCATGGTCCATAGGTGCAACTGCGTTTGAACTCAAATCCCCCCCCCCCCCCCCAACTTGAATCACACTGTCTACAGTGCAAATAGTAATGGAAATGGAAGGAGGAATGTTAGTGGCATCCCCGAGATAGATGGCATTGACATGAGCATATTCCTTTGGGTTTTGCACAGAATTTCCAGGAAGTTGAGTTGTGGGCTTTGGTGCAGAAGAGGAGGCACCCATACTCTCCATATACTTGACCTTAAATTCCAATGCTTCAAACTTCTGATTGAGGTCATTGTAAGAGCAATCAATGTGCGTCTTTAGTTCAGCAAATTTTTTTGAATTTTCCATTGCGCTGGTAGCTTGACCTTGGAGAATCTGTTGGAACATGGCTTCAAGGTTGGAAGGTACAGCAGAAGTTGGCTTATTGGGGAAACCAGGAGGAACACCAACTTGTTGTTGTTGTTGCATGGGACCCTGGGGTTTCGGATTTGCAAGGAAGCCACGATTTTTAGCATAGTTGATGAAGGGTTGAAGGTTTTTCTGAGGTAGTGTTGGGTACACTTGATCTTGGGATTTGCTACGTTGTTTCTAAGGTAAGAGAGACCAGGATTGTTGGAGTAGTTGATGTAACCTTTGTTATAACCACCCTGATTCTGCACATAGCTAATCTCTTCTTGGTTGATATTCTCCCCAGCTTTAATTTGAACATGTTCTTCATCAGTGATGAAATTTACTTGACCTAGGAGTAGCCTGTCCAACTCCTAATTCAGAGCCTTTATCTCCTTCTTTGTGCTATCTTCCGATGCAGAACCACCTCGAGGTGTTCGGTTATAGTCTTCATTTTATATCCCATCAGATTGGTCAAGGTTTTCCACAAGCTCCCATCTAGCGTCAACACTTTTGTTGAGGAAGTTCTTGTTGCTTGCAGTGTCAAGAAACATCCTTATCTTAGGCAGGGCACCACGGTATAGGGTGCTGAGGAGTGACGCTTTGCTGAAACCGTGATGGGGGCACTACATAGTATAATTCTTGAAGCGTTCCCATCATTCAGAGAAGGTTTCAGCGTTCCTTTGTGCGAAACCTGAGATCTTATTCCTCAGTCTTATTTTTCTAGAGGTGGAGAAGAACTTTGCCAAAAAAGCGTTCTTGCAAGCATCCCAGGTGGTGATGGAGTTCCTGTGAAGCGACTTCTCTCATTGATGTGCCTTCTCCCCCAAAGAGAATGGGAAGAGGCGGAGCTTAAGAGCATCTTCACTCACAGCATTTATCTTTGTAAGGCTGCAGAAGCTATCAAACTCTTTGAGGTGATCGAGTGGATCCTCCATAGGTAAATTATGGAACTTGTTCCCCTGCACCATTGCGATCAGACTATGCTTGATCCTGAAGTTGTTGTTGTGAACCGCACGTGGGTTGATACCATGTCGAATGATGTCAGTGTTGGGGTTATCACCAGCGCCTATAGTGTGTTGGTTATCTCGTTCAATGTTGTCATTCATTTGTAAGTCCAACCTCCTTAAGTATTCCACACATTCTTGTTCACGTTTCGCTCGAGAGTATTCCCGTTCAAGAGCTCTGATATCTAATATCTTCAACGATAGAAATTAAATATGTTGGTCCTCTGCTTCTCAGGTTCATACACTACTATGTAAGTACCTGAAAAGAAAGGAATACAAGGTGAGAATGGTAGTAAAAATAAACTTAATTTCAATAGATCCAAAATCCAGAATGTAACAAACAAACACCCAATCGGCAACGGCGCCAAATTGATAGTAGGATTTTCCACTAGTTTTCAATTCCTATTATACTATCATTCCATTGTAGTACAATAGGTGTCAATCCAGTCAGGTGTGTTATTAACAACTCTAGATGCAGATGGATTCTATTAATTTAAGCCAAGCGAGAAAATGAGTTTTATCTAACAAGCCCTAAAAGAACAAAAGATGCAGAAAATAAACAGGACATGAAAGGTGACATGCATAAACGAGAACTAAGGAAAACAACAAGTGAAGTAAAAACAGGGAAGAAAATGAGGGTAAACTGCAATCAAAGGGGGCAGTCCCTAAGGATGGGGGTAAATGAACAGTCATTTTCCCTGAACTTCCTAAACTCCTTACATACCTCAGACAATGAGCTACCCTTAGACAGCAGATTCATATGCAACCAAGTCTAATCTCTTGATAAATGGAATCATCCTAAGCAATCACCAGACTAACTCTCGTTTACGGTACACTACCTACCATGCATGAAAAACCAATCTACTAAAGCCAATAAGCACCCTAAACATCTAATCTCTTAGGCTAGGATATGCAAATCTCTGAAATCACCATCTTCTGGCATCTCATTGAACACCTTCTGAGTGCTGAAATGCCGAAATCATATTATTATTGATCAGAAAGAAATCAACATGAAGAGCAATGAAACATAAGAGATCTATATGCAATCAAACTTAGGAGCCTAGGAGGGTTAAGAAATCAACACTATTCTACCCCATCCTCAGGAACTTAGGGAAACTACTTTCTACACATGGTGGGTATGAAAACAGGAAAACAAGGAAACGAAAATACTAAGCAGAACAACATGATCAAAAGTCTAGGCATGAAGATTTAGCAAGAACACTAGGCTAAAAACATGATGAACAAAACAAAAATTCTAAGATGCAGAAGATGAAGATGATGAACAACAAGAACACAAACCCAAAGGAACAGAGCATCAATGAAACAGTAACAAACCTAGAAATATTCATCAAGGCAAAAACAAGAATAAGATGGAAAAGAGAAGATCAACATGCACCAGATAGATCACAACTTTAAACTAAACAGGAAAAGAAGAAATCAGAACTAAATCAAGACTTTTATAAGAAATCAAAAGTTTATAACCAAGAACATCAAAGGAAAATAGAGAGAAAAGAAACCTAGACAAAAACCTAAAAATGTTAACAAAAATAAGATTTTCCTAAAAGGAGGCGTTTTTGGGTTTATATAGTATTTAGGAAAAACCCTAAAAACTCTAAAAGATAAAACGTAATGATTGGTTGAGTTGTGGCTTGATGTGTCAATCGAGGTGAGAATGGGCTGGAGATCAAGGTGAGAATGGTCGTGATAGAGGTGGCTTCAGCTTGGATTGGACTCTGCGTGAGATCGAGCCGAAGTCCTGTTGTGATCGAGCCAGAGACGTGATGTTGGTCGAGGTACTAAAGAGAAACACCTTGGGGTGAAGATGCGTGCTCGAGGCTGTGATTGAGGCAGTTACAAGGTCATGGTCGAGGCAGTTTCAGGTTCTGATCGAGGTAGTTTCAGGTTCTGATCGAGGTAGTTTCTAGGTTCTGATCGAGGCAACTTTCTGGTTCTCATCGAGGCAGTTTTCAGGTTCTGCATCCTTTTTCAGGTTCTTCACCAGCATTTCTGCACCCTTTTCTTCTTCTTGTCCAAATTTTCACTTATGTTCTGAAAAGTCCTAAGTCCTGAAAAATCTCCAAAATGCATATGTATGCAAATGCTAATGCAAAAATCCCTAAAAATCGCAAACTTGCCAATAACATCTATAAATGCAACATATGAACACCAAAAGACCTAAAAATGATGCTAAATGACTTCTAAAAATCATGAAAATACAGAGACATCAAATATACAAGGAAAGGACCAAGGCGTTTCATGACAAGAAGATCTTAGTCAGGGAATTCAATGGTGCTGATTAAGTACTTCTATTCAACTCAAGGCTCAATTTGTTCCCATGAAAGCTCAAGTCAAGATGGTCTGGACCATTTTTGGTGAAAGAATTTTTGCCATACGGTGCAGTTACCCTCATTGCAAAGTCTGGAGAAGAGTTTATAGTGAATGGGCAAAGAATCAAACCTTATTTGGCTGACAGAGTCATTTCAGAAGAGACCTCGGTTCTCCTTGGGGAACTATCTCAGGGTCATTAATTTTGAAAATGGGAAGTCAAGCTCAGTGACTTTAAACAAGCTCACTTGGTAGGAAGTCCCATGTTTATCCTTGTACATATGAAGTCTTTAAATTTATGTATAAGTGATTCTTTTCACGCATTTAACTTTTTTTGGTTTTGGTGTTTTAGGTACCATCGATCATGCTGTGGACACTTGGTATGGGAAAAGAGCAAAAGTTGGGTAAACTTGAGGAAAACACAGGCGAGCCCAAAACAAGTTTTAAATTGGTGAAGAGAAATGACTAAGTTGGAACTATGACGCTTTGGTAGACTCCAAATCACTTTGTTAAGTTCTGGCCAAGCCACATGAAGCATTAGATTGAGCCACTTCAATGCTTTTATCGAGTCGGATGAAGTGTGATCGAGACAAGCACTCCTCGATTGCACCACGCCAACGTCGTCATTGAGCCATTTCCAAGCTTTTCATTGAGCCACATAAATGATTTCTTCAAGCCACCGAAGGCATTATGATCGAGCCGCCAAATGCGTGCGATTGAGCCGCACTAAAATGACATCAAGAAGGGTTGGCCATTGCAGCCATCTTTTTCAACTCAACCTGAAAACAATACCACTCCAAACCTTTTTCATTGTATATACCATAGCATATTTCTTTTCTGTTGTTGCGTTTTTGTCCTAAACCCTTCTTCGTACTTTTATTACACAAGGGACTGTGCAATTTAAGTTTGGGGGAGAGTTTAGGAGCAACTGATCATGTTTACTTGTTTTTCGTATTCCAATTTTGCATCTAAGGCATATAAAGACCAAAAAAATTGAACATTTTTTTAAAATCGTTTTCAAAAATAGAGTTTTCATATAGTTGCATCTAGGATGTTAGACTTATAGGTTGTTCATTTGAATTTATATAGGGAACTAGGAAGATGATAACCTTGCAAATATGTTGTTTTCTCATAAAATGTAAGTGCCCTGGTTATTAGTTTTCTAATGCATCTTGAACTAGTCTGAAGTAAAACTGCACCTTGCTTGGAATGTGAACTTGCATGATCATTTATATCATGAAGCATATTTTGATTTGAAGTTTGCACCTATCTATTAGAACTTGAATTTGAATGTATAATTATCATGCATGTGTGCTGAATATGAACTCATGGATAGTATATACATATTTGGGTTATCTTCTACCATTTTACCACTCTTGTTAACCCAAGTAGAATCCCACCCTTGAACCTTGCCTTCTTTCAAGCCATGAATTTACTACTGAGTGACAGGTCTTTTATGGAATGAGCTTGGTAGAACGTTCGAACTGACAGGAATAGGATCTCATGTAGTTCTAGTCCATGCTTCTTGGACTAGATAAGACTAGGTGGGATTCAGTTTTGGATGTTGTTTTGGGTGGAAATGAACGAAAGGGTATTGGTAGCTAGTAAAAGGAAAGGTAGAGTAAGAACCTTAGGAGAGGAATGGAAAAAGAAACAAAATATGCTAGTAGAAAGTTTATGGGAACAATGGTATGAAAAATAAGTATGGCTAGTGCAGATTAAGAAAAGTATATGACAATGAAATGAAAAGGGTAAAACCCAGAAAGATAGTGTGGATAAAAAAGGGTCAAAAGCCATGAGCATTTTAAGTAATGAAGTTCCTGAAACCACTAGCAGTCATTTAAGAAAGAAACCTCTCCTAATTGTAGCTAAAGAATAGATGAAAAAGGAGAAAATGTGAATAAGTAAGATCACTTCGAGTTTTTAAATGGTAGATTTAGGACCTCCTACTGGGTAGATTCAGGAAACTTAGGTTTTATTAGTATTGGGTAGATGAGGTTCTAATTCTGTATGCATCTACGTGAACTTACCTTTAGCCTTCTGCTAAAGCTCATTCCCTTTTGAGAGAACCCTTATTCTGAATCATTAACCATTGCATGAAGGGGCCATCTTTACTCTTTAACCTATCCTTGACCAAATGAGTTCATTGAACGCACATGATTTGATCCATGGTTCCTGCTTAATGGATGTTAAAGGGGCAAACAAATTTGAATGCATTGTGGAAGTTGGAATTGGTCTGTGATGAATTGTGATGAGTATGGCTAAGGTTTTTAAGTAGGACGAGTTTAAGATTTCATTCTAGAACTAGTAACCAGGATATTTATATTACTTGTGTTATCAACATATTTTGGTTCTGAGTTCCAACTTTCAAACCTCTCACCCAGACTTTTGAATTACTTGATTGAGGGCAAGCAAGGATTTAGTTGGGAGAGTTGATGTCCCTGCATTAGTCATTTACCATCATTTTTGGGTCATTTAGATGTCAACATGTTGCATTTATAAGACTTTATTAGTGAGCTTGCATTATTAGGAAATTCTGCATTAGCATTCGCATACATGTGTATTTGGGAGAATTTCAGGATTTTAGGGAACTTGTGGAACATCATTGCAATTCTAGAGAAGGAGAAGAAAAAACCAAGCCAACTCTCCGATCAAACCAAGATGAAAAATCTCATCGAGCCAAGAAATAAGCTTGATCGAGCCACCACAATGATCTGATCGAGCCACGGCTCAACTTTTGATCGTGCTACCTTAATGCTCTGATCGAGCCACCATTGTTTACATCGAGCCGCATAACCCGCCTTGACCAGACTCTGATTTAGATCGATCACGACCGCATATGCCTTGATCACCCAAAGCTCACCCGGCCCAAAGAAACTTCCACATTGAGCCACCTTGAACCCGGCTCGATCTCAAGTCTTTGGCTCGATCGCCAGGATTTCTTTGTCTCGACCTCGGACCAATTTCTCATCAAGCCAAACATATTTTAGCTCGCTCACAAATATATTTTGGCTCGATCATAAACATATTTTGGCTCGATCACCAACATATTTTGGCTCGATAACTTCACCTCAGTCCCAAGCACCTCGGCTCTGCCTCGATCACTCTCCTGGCCGGCTCGGTCACTTTTCTTCATGGCTCGATCACCATGATCGAGCCAAGCATCTCCGACCCGACCCACTCGATTTCAGGACGAACCAGACCCAAGACCAATATCAATCATTACGTTTTGTCTTTTAGCGTTTTTAGGGTTTTGTCTGAACCACTATATAAACCCCAAAATGCCTCCTCTTAGGGGAGATTTTCTTTTTGTTGCCATTTTAGGTTTGTTCTTAGGTTTAATATTCTCTCTGCTCTTCTTTGATGTCCTTGGTGATAAAACTCTGATTTCTTATAAAAGTCTTGTTTATCTTCTAATTTCTTCATTTTCTTGTTTAGTTTAAGGTTGTGATCTATCTGGTGCATGTTGATCTTCTGTTTTCCATCTTAATCTCGTTTTTGTCCTGATCATTATTTCTGGGTTTGTTACTGTTTCATTGATGTTCTTATTTTCTGGGTTAGTGTTCTTGTTGTTCTTCATAGTTTGAGTTTTGATCATGATGTTTGGTTTTGAAGTTATGATTTCTGGTTTTCCTGGTTTCATACCCACCATGTGTAGAGAGTGGTTTCCATAAGTTCCTGAGGATGGGGTAGACTAGTGTTGATTTGTTGTTCCTTCTAGGCTCCTAAGTTTGATTTCATATAGATCCCTTCTGTTTCTTTGCTCTTCATGCTGATTTCTTAATGATCACTTGAAATATGATGTTAGGCATTTCAACACTTAGAAGGTGTTCAATGAAATGCCTGAACATGGTGATTTTAGAGATTTGCATATCCTAGCCTAAGAGATTAGATGTTTAGTGTGCTTATTGGCTTTAGTAGATTGGTTCTTTATGCCTTCTAGGTAGTGTACCGTTAACGAGAGTTAATCTGGTGATTGCTTAGGATGATTTCATTTATCAAGAGATTGGACTTGGTTGCATATGAATCTGTTGTCTAGGGGTAGCTCATTGTCTGAGGTATGTTAGGTGCTTATGTAGTTTAGAAAGGATCTCTAGTCAATTACCCTTGTCCTTAGGAATTGTTTCCCATTTGATTGTATCTTTACCCTTTTTACTTTTATGTTATTTATGCTTATTTGCCAATGCATGTTAGTGTTTGATGGTTTAGTTTTTCTGCATGCTTTATTTTCTTAGGACTTGTTAGCAAAAACCTCATTTTATTGTTAGCTTGACTTAAAAGAACCATTGCAATCTTGATTGTTAGCATCACACTAATAGGTTCAGAATTTAATCCTAAACTAGTATTGTAGAGAACAGTTCAATGTAGCAAGCATAGGTATCAAATCCACAGAGACCAAAAAGTATACGTTCAGTTTCAGTTTCAAATCAAGCTAAAGAAGAATAATTAAGAGGTTGATTGTAGCAAATCAAAACGAATAGTAAAAGCGGTTTAAAACGATAATATAAAAAACGCTAGGCATTAGGGAAATCCATACNTATAATAATAAAACGCTAGGCATTAGAGAAATTCGTACGTATTCAAGTTTAAAGTCAAGTTAACATGCAGGATTGGGATTGAAAATAGTTCTCAACATGAAAAAAGAATAAAGAATAATCTCCTCTCGGAGTATTAAACCCTATGCTCGAATTTCTGATAGTAGGATTTTTAAAGAGTGAGAATGGTTTTCCCTACACTATCAATTCCTAAT
>OVBE01004114.1:0-24526 GCA_900406425.1 Iberis pinnata | reverse complement strand
TAGAGTATCGTAAGGAGATTTCTCTTCACTCCAATTTAAAAGATTACACACGATAATTGTCGATATACTTATTCGACTCGGTCCTTTCTTCTTCTTGCTTTGATTTAGTAGAGCTTGAGGCTTTATTCTAGCCATTATTACAACCTTTAAAACTTGTCTCTGCAAAACATAAATCAACAGTAAGTAAAAAAAAATCAATCTCTACAAAAAGAAGCTCTAAAATCTGAAGCATATAATTCAATTTCAAGCTCATATAAGATTTAGGTTTAGTTCCAACTCAAGAAACCTTAATACTACGTATTTGACCAGATTCAGAATCTTAACATATTTGTATAAATCAACGCATAGGATTAATCTCTTTTGTTATAGTTTCACTAGTAACTTCAGATACACCAGATCCAATACTCGATACAAATTGAAATTAAAATTCAACAAAAGAGGGAAATAAATTTCGATCAAAATTGATAATAGATTGGAATCTTCTATTAGAAATTCGAAGACTATAAAGTAAAAAATTCATGTAAATTAGAAAGAGTTTGTAGAATTGGAGATGATATTTACGGACCTGGAAGTTGGAAGAGAAGTTTTGTTTGTTAATGGAGATTGAGATTGAGCAGAGCATAGAGAAGAAGAAGAAGGTGATGGAGATTGAGATTGAGCAGAGCATAGAGAACGAAATTGATAAGAAGAAGAATCACACGAAGATATTGAAGAGTTTTTTTTTTTTTGTCTTCGGACTCAACTAACGACGTCCTTGGTTAAGAGACGTCCCGAAGAATTCAGGCTTTTTTTTTTTAATTTTTAAAAAATTTTGGTCCAAGGACCACTTAAGGACATGGGATAATGATGCTCTTAGGTTGATTTTTTTTTTTTTTCTATTACACATCTAGTTTAAATATTTACATAGAACTAAAGAAGCTGTTATCTAGACAAACCTTGGTATTTGTATGTAAATAAAGCTGATGAAAATAAGAAACATTTAACATAAACTATATTTGAAAGAGATTTCAACTAACATTAAATGCAGAAAAAGTTTTAAAGTAAGATCTCTTAAAATTTCAGATGCATAACAGTCATTGAAGTAACTGGTTTTAGCACATCATTGTGTCTAATCGATTTCCAATTTGTTAGTCTAAATCTACTGCAGAGGCCTGCAAGAAACAGAACTCCTACATAATATAATTACAAGGAAGATTCCGTTTATTATAGAAAAATATAATACGGACCTATGGTTTTTGTTATTTTGGTCTAGAAAATAAGAAAACTTATGATGGACAATCTCTTTACCTTTTTCTAAAAAGCCGAGAATTACTATTACCCTATACATATATATATATATATATACATACATAAATGATAATAAGTATAATGTAAATAAATAAAGTTTTTTAAACTAAGCCTACAAAATATAATTAGACAGAAAATATTAATAAATCTATTTATTTAAATGAATAGAATGATTAAAATGTACAATAATATGGGCAGAAAGGAGAGACTCTTACTTTAGTGCATTTTGTAGGAGTGTAACCGTAAAAAAATGCACTTATTGCTATTGGTTAAAGTACGAAAGAAAAATGATATTTTTTAATTTTAACCATGTGAGTTATATCCATGATACGTGTGTGTATATGATGTTAATTGTCAGCGCCATGTCCATAATGATAATATAGTTTACGTTCAGCGTTGTCTACATTGTGTCATGTCCACGATGCATGAGTATATGATGCTAATTATCAACATCATTTTCGCGATGCGTGTGTCAATGATCCTAATTATTAATGTCTTGTCCACAACTATAATATAGTTTATATACAATATCGTGTACACAATGTTTATCAGCGTCATGTTCACGATGCGTGTGTACATGATGCTAATTATCAGCATTATGTGCACAATGATGATGCAGTTTGCATACAACATCATCGTCTACACTATGTCATGTCTACTATGCACATACACATGATGCTAATTATCAGCGTTATGTCCATGATGCGTATATACACGATGATATGTATACAAAGTCATGATGCTATAGAAATAAAGAGAAATCTATTTTTTTTTCTTGTGTCCAAATTAAACGAATCAAATCTCTATTTATAAACAATAAAAAATTATAAATTTTGATATAATTTTTAATATTTTTAAAATATATACTATCAAATAATTAGCTTTAAAGATTGTGGGATAAAAAAGACAAAAAGCAAAATGTGTAATATATCCAAATCCAATCGTACAAATCTCTTTTAGAGGATATAGTTGTCTTTTTACTCAAAGAAAATGCCACATAAATCCGTATTCTACAAATACAGTAAAAGAAGAAGGGGTGTACTTAGAGCATCTCCAAAAGGGCCCTTAAAACTTCAAATTTAAAGTTTTTGTATCTCCAAAAACAACTTCAAAATCTCAAATTTGAGGATTACTTTTTAAATTACATTATAATCCTTAAACTTGTGAAATACTTATAAATAATTTTATTAAGTTTTTTATTAATCATTTTAGTCCTTAAAATATTATATAAATTGATTTTAACCTATAAACTTCTTAAAATAAAAATAAATTATCAATATAAAACTATATTACATAAAACTTTAACTTATTTTACAAAATAAGAACATTACATGAAGCAAATATACTACAAAAGTAAAGCAACACAAAAAATAAAAAATAAAAATAATATTTGTATGTTCAGTCCTTTAAGTCAGCCATAACTTGCGTTTGTAAGTCAAATATAACTTGTGTTTGTAAGCCAACCGTTACTTGTGTTTATAAGTCAGCCGTAACTTGGGTTTGTAAGTCAGCTGCAACTTGTGTTTGTAAGTCAGCCTTATCACATAAATCAGCCAGATTTATGTAAGTAAACCGTCACGTGTGACTGACGTATATTTTTATAATATAATATAATGTTTTGTTAAATAATATTGCTTGTAATTTATATAAAGTGTATGTTTTAGTTACTTATAAAATTATTAAACTTTAGTTATAAATAGACAAAATTATAAGGACTATCTTGCAAAATACTAACTTTCAAAACTTTAAATTTGAGGTTTCTTTTTGGAGTGAAACAACAAAAACCTCAAATTTGAAGTTGAAGGAACCTCAAATTTGAGGTTCCTTCTTGGAGATGCTCTTAGGTGTAATCGTTTAGAGAGAAATCCAGTAAAAAAGCAAAAAAAAGAAAAAAAAAATCTAAATAAAATGACCCAGTTTGCAATAGAAACTGAAATTAGACGCACTAATTAAAGTGAGCGGAGTGTAAGACTAGCCCCAACGCTCGTTCTAATGAGGTTCTATAACCTATTACATTAATTTTGTAAGCCCATCACGATTCTTAAGTTTTAGAATCGGTCCCTCGTTTGTATTCTTTGTAACCGGATTAGGATCGCCATGTGGCAGTCTCTGATCGGTCATGCCTTTTTTTTAACTCTCGACTTGTTTTTTTTCAAAATTTTTTGTAGGGCTGGGATTTCAGGTATTCGGTTCGGTTTTGGTTCTTCTGATCCTAAATTCTAATATCCAATCGATACTCTTCTAATATTCGCTTCGGTTCCGGTTCGATTCTTGTCGGTTCCAGTTCGATTCTTGTCGGTTCCAGGTATTTCAGATCTGAAATACAAAAAATTACCTAAAATACAGAAAATACGCGAGAAAAATAAAATACCTAAAATAGTTTAAAACTAAACTATCCGAAGAATAAATTGCCCGAGAATAAAAAAATTACCACGAAGAAAAAGAAAAATTACCCGAAGAAAAAGTAAAATACTCGAAATATATATTATGTATATATATATATATATATATTCAAATATTTCAATTAAAAATTTTATGTTCAAATATTAATGCAATAATTTGTTAGTTTCATAAAATTTATGTTCAAATGTCTTAAATAATAATAATAATTTTTAATTTTTAAGAACCACATTAGTGGTCTTACCATTGGACGCACTAAAATTAAGAAGATCCTTAATTTTATAAGGATTGGTAAATAATGATTAAAATAATCATTAGAACTTCAAATGAGATCCTAGCATTAAACATGCTCTAAGACCACCTCCAATAGAGGTGTTTAGAGGGTTGTTAGATGGTAGCTTAGTGTATTTAGGTTATTAAAATAAATCAAAATACCTTCATTTGTCTAAGATCGAATCTTAGATAAGCAGTTTTAGATTTTTGTAAGCTACCCTACGTGTCAGTTGGAGGTTGTTTTTTTTTTGTTGTAAATTGATTGGTTTTGTTTAGATTCATGATTTTTTTTGTAGGGTCGTAAAAGAAAATCGAACCGAGTTTTTCGAATTAAACCGAAGATTTCACGAATCAAATCGACCTATGTAGACGACAAATTATTTTTTTCAATTTCGGTTCATGGTTCGGTTCGGTTCGATAACCGATCGGTTTATTTTTTATTTTATTTTTGAAAAAACCCAAAAACCGATAATAACCAAAAAACCAAAAATAATAGTAAAAATAACTGAAAATTAACCGATCTTTCGGGTATTCGGTCCGGTTCTAGTTCTTCGGATCCTAAATTCTAATACCCAATTGATACTTTTCTAATATTCAGTTTGGTTCTGGGTCGGTTCGGTTCCATGTTAAAGGAACCGGAAAATACCTGAAATTTCGGTTCTAAGTCGGTTTCGAGTATTTCAGACCCGAGATACCAAAAAAATATCCAAAATTTTTGGTTCTATGTCGGTTCATTTTCTTACTTATATGCATTTCATGATTATTTCAACTTTAATTATTTGTGATATGTAAAATATAATGGCTTAAAAAAATTAAATGTGTATAAATTGAAATGTAAAAAAGAACAATTTTTTTTTTGCATCACAAGTATCTTAACTATTGGAAGCAACAAAATTAACAATCTTATCCATTAAATTTAATAAAAAAATTGCTTAATCACTCTCCAAAGGTGCTTAACCATTGGAGATGCTCTAAACCACATCCCCTTGCTTGAACTATTAACAATTGTTTCATTAGTTATTTATCTAGCTTATTGATCCATATATTAAAGATGGAACAGTATATTGTAGTATTCTTTTATATATATATATATATATATATATATATATAATCTTTTAGGTGACCATTGATGAATATGTTGAACAAAGTAACTAAGGTACCAAGTGAAATATGAGTCAGCAAGCAAATTTGAAAAGGTTTTGTGAGACATCTCACATGAGTAAATTAACAACAATCATAATCATCATGATATAGACATAGAGTATATGATGCCATGTGAAGAAATGAGAATAACAATCTACAACCATGGAAAGTTTATTTGTATTAACCTGACAAGAAGCATCCTGCGAAGTATTTTAGGATTTGAGAGTTAAACTGTTCAAAAGAAATTCTCTTTTGTTTCCCTTTTTCTTGGCAAGATAAATCAGCACAAAAGTTGAGTTTTTGTTTTAAGCATATGTGAATTATTAATCACACTTACACCACACACGACGAAAAGAAAATATCTTTAAAAGAAATTAAAGTACTATTTATCATAATAGTGTTTTCAAGTTTTTTTTCAAAAAAAAAATTCTTTTTGATTTTGACCTCATATATATATATATATATATATATNATATATATATATATATATATATATATATAATAATTACAAAGAATAATCGATTGACTAACATGGAGACTACAACACAACTCTTTCATTATTTATGAACACGTTCGATTACATCACGGTCCATCTCATATACGAGACGAACCCTAAATGAGAGAAGTTATCATCCAAAAATTCACCAAGTATGTATGTTATGTTTGAGAAAAAGTCGTCGTGTATGAAGATGGATCCATCCTATATCAATTGTTGATGAAGAAGAAAACCAAGTATAGGAGATGGAGATGACTTAGAGCAAACAAAGTTTCGTTATAGGTTGAACTCTGCTATGAACAATAGAAAAATTCTCTAGGGCTTGAAAATTTTTCAACAGCGTTGCAAGAAGCATTGATTAAGGCTGTTTTGGAATGGAAGATTGAAGATGAAAAGTTAGAGAATGTTTAACAATTTTTTTTCCAGAATAAGCAAAAAATTAAATTTGAATTGATACAAAACATTATACATATATCCCTCTCACAGTTGGTGTCGTATCTAAATTCTAGAGAGAGCTAAAATATTTTATATTTGTGTGGTTATCTTATATTTTAATTTATTTAAAATTTTTATAATTTATTTGTAATAATTTAAGTTCTTTACTAATTAATATCATGTTGTATAAAAAAAATTATGAGACTATTTAATAGTTTTGATTAAAAGAAAGTGTAGTTTTCAAAGACAAACAAAATTAATGTACTTTTCAAAATTTAAGTTCATTAAAGGATATTTTTTCAAAAAATTTTCTTTTCCCACTATTTTTTTGTAAATATTATATATATATCCCTAAGATTTTGTATACACCTCACTCATTTTATTAATTTAACTAGAAGAGATAAAAGTGAAGCATAAATTATTAATAAAAGTAAAAGGATGTTAATCAAACTTTAGTAAATTAAATGATATCATCTTCTTGTTGTAGCGACTAGGGGTGTTCAACGTGGACAAACCGAACCGATCCGAACCGAATTATGCTATATGGTATGGTTTTGGATAAACTTTATAAACCGTTTGAATATATATTTTGAAAAACCATAGATATGGATATGATATGGATATTAACCGAGAAAATCGATTAAACCGATAAAAACCAACATTTATANATATAAAAAATATATATATATATATATATATATATATATATATATATCGTATTATTTGTATAGATTTACAGTTTACTATAAAAACCAATGTTACTATAAGAAAAAGAGACAAGATCTAATGATGATTGACATTACTATAAAAGAGTTCTATAATTTATGGGTTTTTTTTATCATCATAAGTTTTTATTTTTTTCTCTTTATTACTTTATAATTAGTATGAAACTATCATAACTTCGGTTGTTTTTTATTTGCATTCATCACTTTTTTATGTACAAGTATGGACATCGTTTAACTTTTGAAGTTTGAATTTTCTACTTTATCACTTTATAACTAATATAGAATTAGTATAACTGGTTTTTTTACTTGTTATCACAATTTTTTAGGTACAAGTATACTAATCAATAAAATCTTTTACATGTTTACTATATTAAAAATAAATATAAAATTATATATATATGGTTTTTGGTAAAATACCGAATAAAACGAAAACCGATGGTATCCAAACCGAACTGAACCGAAATAGATACAATTTAAATATGGTAGCTATTTTTCAAAAATCGAAAAACTGTAAAACCAAAAAAACTGAACCGAACCGATACCCACATTGAACACCCCTAGTAGCGACATTAATCGATTTGGTAGACATTCTTTTTTATCCCCGAAAGAAATTAACATAATTTCAACTAAAATACTACCTCGTTTTTTAAAAGAGTGTCACTTTAGCTTTTTTCACACAGATTTAGAAATTTCAATTTTCTATAAAAAATTGCATTAAGTATTTTAAATCAACCAATAGAAAAAGCACTCTTATTATTCAATTGGTCAAAAAAGTCAAACTCATTTAAATTCTGCATAGAAAACCTAAAGTGACACTTTTTCTCTAACAAAAATTTTATGCTAAAGTGACACTCTTTTGAAAATAGAGGGAGCATATTTTTTAACGGGGCATTCTCAAAAATACCACAAAAACTCGATATATTCTAAAAGTACCACACTCCCAAAAGTTTCAAAAATACAACAACTTTTTTCAAAAATACAACAAAAATGTTTTTGTTCAAAATACCATAAATTTAAAGTAGCTTTAAAACTTCAAATTTAAATCTATGACCTCCAAAACCAAACCCATCCCCTTCAAAACTAAACTCTATTTTTGTGGTATTTTTTGTACATTTGGAAGTGTGTAGTATTTTTGAAACTTTTGGGAGTATGTGATATTAAATTTCTTTTAGTGGTAATTGAAGGACTTCATCTTTTTTAAATCACATAATAATAAATTTATAAACATATTTAGAAACTCATCTCTAATTAAATAAATAATGACTACGGAAAAACATCAATCTTGTCATTGCTTCATAAAAGCAGTCCCGAATTAAAATTTGAGACTTCTTTATGACCAAAAAAGTAGTTGCAATTTTTAGTCATTGATATATATAGTCGATAAACAAATACTGATAAATATGCGATTCCTTAGTGACTGTACAATTAACCACAACACACGCAGTCAAAAAAATGTTAACACTTCTAGAATGAAGATTGTACATAATCTCAAAATGGAGTAGCATAGTGGTTGCAAAACTTTATAGCTATTTTGCGACTAGGATTTTGGTGACTTCTTTAAGATCTTATTTCATTTATGTATCATATTCAAAAATAATGATTAAGTAGTCACTCAAGTTTTGCTACTCTTATGCAATTTCTTCAAAAGTAATCATGATACAAATTTTGCTACTACTTTGCAACTTCACTTCTAAGTTTAGTCGCAAAACATTTACACATTATCGTGACTACTTTGCAATTCTTCTCCTTTGTGAGTTAAGACGATTCCCGTGAAGTTGAAGAGCAAAGGCTGAGTAAAACTCACCATATGAAAATTCTCGGCATCCATGGTCACGTAAGATTTTTCGGCTCTGATCATCATGATTTTGTGGAGGTTATAAAAAGTTTATGAAGGCAGAAGAGGAAGAACAATCTCGTTAACCTTAAAAAAGAGTGACAACAAATAAATCACACTTTAGTCGAACAAGTGAGACAAAATTATGACTATTTTTGTAGTAAAATGCATACATAGTTGGGTTTAAAATTGTTTTGCTTTACTAATGAGTCTAAATTGACTTTCAAAATGTTTGAGTTTATCCAAACAATGGTTGAAAAAAGTATTATATATATATATATATATATATATTTATACTAAAATCTATAATCAATATAAATTAGTTTATGAAATTTAGTCCATTCAAAACTATTAAAATATCAATTTTTAGTTTATGTGTTACCTTTTTTATCAACAAACATATATTAATCAAAAGAGTTATATGTACATAATCCTTGTAGGTAAATTTAAGGTACGAGCTTAATAAGCCAAAAAATTAAGATGTACAAATTTATAACCTAAAATTTTAACATCATTAGAAAGACATATGATATCAGCAACATAAGTTGAACTCTTTTTTAAGCACTCAGCCACGATCCTACTGTCTGTGCACATGCGAACATTACAATACCCCAATTATCGTAGCTTCAGAAGTGCTTCAATGATTCCCAGATATTTTACTTCAAATGGATTTTGTATAGGTGGAACAGATGTAGATCCACAGAAAATGACTTTATCTCCTTGACATCATACCCAAGCTAATCCAACCCTCGTTTGATTCGAAACCCATGAAGCATCAGCAAAGCATGTGTACTGATGAGCAAATAATGAAATGGCATAGTAAGCCTGACTTATGTGCAAATTACTTATGATTGAGTCCATGTGAATAATGCTCAATTGAATCATTGTCCATTTGAGATTTAGTCCATGACATGAAGTCTGAAATCGCTTTATTAATAACTTCAGGAATTGGTATCCCTAGGTTATTAATAATCAGCTCATTCCTAGACTTCCAAATCTTCCATAACAGATGAGGTGCAACAGAGACTCTTGTGTCTGTGTACTCAGGGAATTGCAGTGATAAAACTTGCATTAAGTTGGTCTTCACATCATTTGTAAACTGTAATTGGTTATGGTCCTGGAAAGGAAACATTGACCAAATTTCTCTAGTGACTCTGCAAATAAAGAATAAAGGTTTATATCTTCTGCTTCCTGGCCACAAAGCTGACATGTTTGATCAATTCTAAAGCCTCTTCGATGCAAGAGTATCCAACAACTAGTCCTTTATGGAACATTTTCAAAAGGAAATTATATAATTTTGGCGGTATACGCAATTTCCACAGAGTTTTCCAATGAGATGTATCTGGATTGATAGTATTCTGACTTCCACTTATGGCCAAGTGATAGCCAGATTTAACTATGTATTCCCCAGTAGCTGTTTAAGCCCATATAGGTGAGTCTGAGGCCTTTGTTCTAGATGGACTTAACAACAATACTGCTTTCATATCTTCCACTCGAACACATCTCTACAATTTTTCAATATTCCAAGTTATTCCACCACATGATAAACGAGTATTAACAATTGCATTATCATTGCTGTGATTAGAACTTATCCGAATTTATGAGAGAACTTGTTGAGATGATTGTAATGGGGAATTCCACCGATCTTTTCATATTTTTATAGTATGTCCATCACCATGTGTCCAGTATAAACCCTGATTCAGTAGTTGATTTACCTTGGTAATGCCTCTCCATGCGTAGCTTGGTCTGGAGTCTGTTGTTGACTCCATTATTGAAGTATTAGGATAATACTTTGCCTTCCATATTCTGTCCAAAAGAGAGTTTGGTGCCTTTAAAAGCCTCCAACTTTGCTTTGCTAACAAAGCTATATTGAAATTCTTGAAATCTTTATAACCCAAACCTCCTTCGCTTTTAGAAACTATCATTTTATCCCAAGAGACCCAACATATATTCCTTTGTTCTCCTGAAGATGACCACTAATAATTACTAATGAGGCTAGTTAGACGTTGAATGAGTTGGCTAGGAAGCAAAAAGCATGTCATTGCATAAACCTTCTGTACATATCGAATAGAGGTAAGGGGAAATGGGATCATCTTGCCTTATACCCCTTGTTGGCTTGATATTGCCCACTAGAACACCATTAATGAGTAGTGAATAAGAGACAGATTTGAGGCACTTTATAATTCAAGTGCATCATTTTTTTGCAAAGCCAAGTTTTGTCATCAGAAAGTTCAAATATCTCCAATCAACTTTGTTAAAAGCTTTGACATTATCCAGTTTAATGGCCATAAAAGGAGACACCCGGAGTCTGGTGGTTAATGAATGGACCAACTCATATGCTAATAAAACATTGTCAGTGATTAAAGGGCATGGGATAAAGGCTTACTGATTTTCAAAAATTATATTATTCAGGAATGATTTCAACCTAATAACCAGTATTTTTGAGATGAGTTTATATCCTACATTAGCCAAACTGATAGTTAGTAGTAATTTTGAAAAAAATGTGTGACGATAATTATAGATATTTTCATCAACTAACAACCTCAATTAGACACAATCAAATAACTTTGGCCTCCTTTAGAAGGGAATCTTACATGAAACCCAGATTATATATTGTACACATCTATAAAACTCACATATGTATAGTTATCGTTACACATCGAAAACTCTGAGAGATTTTATATAATTGAAGAAATCGTGAGTAAACTTTCAGACATCAATTTTTTCTCTTTGAAGAACCTAAAACCTGAAACATAAGAAAACCCATGATATATATATATATATATTTGTTTATCTCCATGATATTTTTCCTTTAACAAAAAAGTAATCGATATCTAGCATATGTGAAGAGACACAGTACACGTGACTTGTAAACACTTTTGAAATATAAGAAAAAAATAAAGAAGTCAAATATATATATATATATATATATATATATATATATATATATGATAATTTAAAAACCAACCTAAATTATACATAAAATTTGAAAAATATACCATCTATTTGCATAATTTTAAAAATACACTTTTATATATTTTATAACGAAAATTCCCTTATTTTTATTAGTTAAATAGTTGATTTGGAAAATAAAAATAATTTTTTGTTATTAAATTAATCATAAAAACACAATTAAAATTTTCAATTCTTTTTTGTTGGATTTTTATCTCTATTGACTAATAGAATTTCCAGTTGAGTTTTTTTAAAATCGTTTTATTGTATAGTTGATTTTTATTTCATTATAAATTGACTTATACTACAACTGTTGACATATTTAGTTGTACAAAAGTGTTTTTGTACAATATACATATTAAAACTGTTGATTTGTTTTTTTTATCCTCATCGATTTATTTTTTGTATCATGTTGATATGTTTTCTAAAGTATAATTAGGTCAAATTTTGACTTGTTATTAGATTGATTTATTTAACTATTGATTTATAAAATTAATTTGACCTTTAATTAGATCAAATTTATGTCGTAAAGTCAACTTTTATTTTTGGTTGATTTATGTTGAAGTCAATATATTTGTACACTCAAATTATATTTATTGGTTTGGTTTTTTCCATAGTCGATATGTATTTTCTGTCGATTTAATATCAATGTTCGTTGATTTATATTTTTCATGTTGATTAAATTAAATTTTGTATATAATTTATAAATAAAATAATTTTAAATAACCAAAAAACAAAGGGGAAACCCATTATTTACACAATAAAAATGTAATTTTCAAATTTCAAAAAAATATAATGTATTATTCAAATTTTCAAAAAAATATAGTGTACATTTCAAATTACTTTCACAATAAAATATAGTTTAGCAAAATTTCTTTAATTACGATATAATACGTACTATACATATATATATTTAAGGATTTACTATCTAAATGGTTATAATTATAACAAGATTTACGCTTATTACAAAATCCTAAATAATTAGACCTAGATTCTAAATCATAAAGTCCTATATATCCAAAGTCTAAAACCCACAAAATCCTAAAATCTAACCTTAAAAACTAATTTAACCACAATTAAGCCAATAACCCATGTTAGAAGAAGAGAAGAGAATCTTAGGAAATCTTAATTCCACAGCCAGCTAACCAAGATTGTGGATGCCATCGAACTGCATTTTTGACAGCCAGTTGGCCGGAGTGGAAGAGACGCCCAAGACAAGGAGCGGTTGAGACGAGGAGGAAAAATAGGTTTGGTAGTGTTTCTTTCCTAAAGCCTTGACTTGCTGTTGTGATGGAGAGAGAGCCGCCGTCGTCGAGGAGAAAAAATCTAGAGTCCTCGTCGATTCGGTGTAGCGAAAACACTGGAGCTTAGCCGTTCTGAAGTAAAAAATTCACGCATTCCGCCACCATTTTTTTCTAAGAAACATATCTTCCCACTGCGCTGCTACTTGTCGTCTTTCGTTCTGGAAGCAGTAGAGTTAGTGTAACTAAGGCCACTCCATCTTGCCAATGCTACTCACCATACCAAATTCTCTTGATCTTGTGATTTGGAGAAGAGGCTCGCCGGTTTGGGATCTACGGATGAGGTTCAGGTTGTCGGAACGCCACCATTGGTCTTTTACAGGCAGGTCTAGTTTGAGGCATAAGCCACATAAGGTGAGATTTAGAGTTCAAAGATAATGAGCATATTTTTTTGGCAAACTTTCTTTTTTCACGGTCCAATTTTTGATTTTTAGTTTTTTAATATTACAAATGGCACATATAATTAATTTTGAATTATGACATCCTAAACCTTTGGACCGGATTTGCAGGCATTCCGAATTGCCGCTACTTATTCTTTTTTTGATATGCATATATGTAACTATCGTAACAAGGGCTTCTACCTCTAGTGGTAAAGGGCTCACAGCTGTGAGATCCGCCACCTGGGTTCGTATCCCGGCCACCATCAATTAACATGGAGTGAATTTCGACGGTCCTCCTGGATACCCTTGGCGACTGCGTACGCTTTAAGCCTAGTCGGAGTCTTTCGGAATTCTAGATACCAGGGTAATAAAAAAAACATATATGTAACTATCGTATTATACACATTCCATAAACCACATCAGTATTTTGTTTGTAAGTATAGATCTAAATGATCGTGAAAGAACCTGTCGGCAAGAATGGAAAGCTACAAAAAAATATCTTTAGAAGCTTATCATTCATTAATACCTATAAAATTTATACATTATAGTGTTCCTTTCATAATCAAAACGTGTCAATACCTGAAAAAACCCTTAATTTGTTTCTTTCATCTGATGAATAACAAAAATATAGAAACCAGTTCACGTAATAAATAGGACTTGTGAATAGGTTCTATTTTAGGCATATTTCTATATAGGTTATATGAGAATATTTTTCAATTTTCTTTGTTGAGCATATAAGTAAATTAGAAACTAGATTTGATGAAAGAAAGCAATCTATATATATGCAAATATGGCAGACATTTATCATTGTATTATTATTTTTTTTTTTGGTGCACCGACATTTATCTATCTTAAAATCCAGTGGAGGAGAGTGAAATGAAAAGTTAGAGCTTTTAGTTTTGGACTAGAGAGAGAGATAGCTCTCCTAGGAAAAGTACTAGGAATCAATTTTTATTGTCTGGAAAATAAATATAATATAAAAGAAACAGAAACAAAAAAAATATATATATATATATATATATATATATTCTCTGATAAAGTTAAAAATAAAATAATGTGATGTACATATATCTATTTAGTTATGGTTCTTTTTAAAAGGAAAAGTTTATGGGGGTGGATATAAGCTTCTAAGCTTTAATTTGGCAAAGAATGGGTAATTAGCATCTGGAAAAGAAAAGAAAACAAGAGATAGAGCTATTCTTACAAAAATATTCCGAGAAAAGAAGAACCAGAACACAGTGGGCCACGACCACAACAACCACAAGCACCATTACAATCTCCTCCACCACCACCAGTCACCGGATAAGTGAGGAAACTAATCCATGCCCTAGATTAATAACCATAATTATACTTTTGTACTAGGATAAGATCTACACTCTACAGTATATATACACATACACATTTCACAATCACTCATACACTTGTGTATATAAAGCTTCTTTATTTAAGAAGTTGTTGGTTTAAGGGTAAAAAGGGAGAAACTTTTGTTTGTTTGTTGGGTTTTGGTTTTCTTGGTGAGAGAAAGATGGGAAGAGGGAAAGTGGAACTCAAGAGGATAGATAACAAGATCAATAGGCAAGTTACTTTTGCAAAGAGAAGAAATGGTTTGCTTAAGAAAGCTTATGAGCTTTCTGTTCTTTGTGATGCTGAGATTGCTCTTCTCATTTTTTCTAACCGTGGCAAGCTCTATGAATTCTGCAGCAGCCCTAGGTATCTAATTTACTTCTTTATTATCCAAAGTTTGATCTATTAATTAATCCTCTCTTTTTTTTTTTAGGTTTAGGGTTTTTATTCTTAAATATTTCTAAATTAAGGATATATATGTGTGAGTTTGGTTCTTTCTTGATTTTGTTATAGGGTTTGAGATGGATTTTGTTATGCATAAATCTGATTTGCCTAGCTATTATGAGATTAAGTGATTAATTGATCAGATGAGTGTGAAGGTATTAAGTGGTCTAGATGATGATTAAAAGTACATGAGACTCATGTGAATAATAAAAAAAGTACATGAGATTTGTTTAAAGAAGCTATATATTTTATTTTAGTTAAAGCATGAAATCGAGTGTTGTATCCTAAGGGTTGATCCAAATTTCCAAAGAGAGAAAGGATTGACCTCTGGACACAAAGCTGTAAAGAAACACAATTACTTTGACTAATTCTATCTCTCAAGTACTTCTAATCTAACTAAAGTTAAAGAGACAAACTGTAATTAATGATACTCAATTACACAGATTTCTTTTCTCCTTCTTATTATTATTTCATCTTATTTAAAAAAAAAAAAATTATGCAAAGCATTGAGACTGATGCATACCATTCATTTCATGCCTAGATTTGTAGCAAGTTCTTTGTTTTTATGCTAGGTAGAATGTAGATTTTGCCATGCTTTAAAGGTTTTGTTTACCAATATAATTGTGATCTTTTTCTTAAGATTCAAATTTGATGGACCAAGATTAATATGGTAGAAATTCACTGATCATTCAAATTGTTTGCATAAATATATATAGTGGTATGGCACAGACGGTTGAGAAGTATAGAAAACATAGTTATGCAGCAATGGATCCAAATCAATCAGCTAAGGACTTACAGGTACATAAACTTCTCTCTCTCTCTCTCTCTCTCTCTCTCTATATATATATATATATATATATATATATATATATAATCAAATTAGACTAGCCTCAAAGTTGCAGAATTATCTTTTTAATGGCAGGAGAAGTATCAAGACTACTTGAAACTCAAATCAAGAGTTGAGATCCTTCAACATTCACAAAGGTATACTATCCTGATTGATTATAACATATTTTATAAGCAAAATACTTAAATCTTGAATCCTCTCTAGGCATTTACTAGGTGAAGAGCTAGCCGAGATGGGAGTGAATGAACTTGAGCAGCTGGAACGCCAAGTAGATGCATCACTAAAACAAATAAGATCCACAAAGGTATACACATATAAGCTCACATTTTTATTTGATTCTTTGTCCTTACAAGTATATTATTTAGATCAATACCAATCTTGTCTTTGTTTCATTCTCAGGCTCGGTCTATGCTTAATCAACTATCCGACCTCAAAACAAAGGTACATACTGTTATGGATTGGCTTATATTTCTTATATATTAGTCTTTATCCATTTGAGTTTCTGATGCGGGATATTGTATCCCCTATATGCCTCTAATAATGGATCTCGTTAACTATTAATTAATTTCGGATGGTTTGGGCAAGGATAGCATGACTAATTTCAGTTGGGTTGCAGATCGAGTTGGACTCTGATATCATATCATGATTATGAGTTTTTAACTCAAAACCAATTGGCAACTAATGGATTAATCTATATCCCTTATATTAGTCTGTGGGATATCGTATCCCTTACACATACTTTTATACAATAAGAGTCACACAATATACAATAATCTCAATATATACAACACACTATTTACAGGAGGAAATGCTGTTGGAAACTAACAAAGATCTTAGGAGAAAGGTACTATACATCGAAATCTTCTACCGCAAGAAATTGAAACCCTTTTGGGTTCTCTTAATTACAACATTTATTCTCTTTCTCTCTCTCTCTCTCTCTCTCTCTCTTTCTTTGTATGTTAGTTGGAGGAAAGTGATGCAGCTCTTAATCAATCTCTATGGGGAGCTTCTCAACAACAGCAACAAGGCATGACCTCTTATCAACCAAACCCTCCTACTCAAGAAACAGGTTTCTTCAAGCCTTTACAACCATTACAAATGAGGTAAATATATTATTACATCATTAAACAGTAATTAATTTCCTTGTAATTTAATCAGAAAGATTTAAAACTTAATCTGTGTTTTGTTTAATTGAATAAACAGTCATTACAATCCTGGTGTAACAAATGCAAGCAACTCTGCAATAACATCACAGAATGTTCATGGATTCTTCCCTGGATGGATGGTCTGAAACAATATGTGTGCTTTTATGGAAAGATCATTTGCTTCTATCATTTAAGTTTTGCAAAAGAAACAAGTTTGATTATTACAAAACTCTGTTATATAATGTCAGAAACCAGATTATATTTTTAATTGTTGGCAACTCATTTATGACAAATTAAAAAAAGCATTCCGGAATGGAACATGCCCCAAGAATTGGATTCAAAAACAAGTAGTGCTCTCCATTTGTATCAAGATTGTGATGTGAATAATTAAAACAATTAGTTAATTATATTTTATTTATAAGAAAAACATAAAAATTAAGAGAATTTTCTAGGTTGGATTAGACTTTTAGATTAAACAAGTCCAAAACGGATAGTTATGTAATTTAATGGGAAGCACGTCCAAGAAATGGCTCCAACCAAAACTAAAATAGCATTTAAAACACAAAATCCTGAAGAAATCAAAGAGACAAAAATGGGGAAACCAGCAGGATATTGGGTAAGTAGAATTAGGACATCATTCAAAGGTGGATCATCGTCGAGCAAATCATTAGATGAAGGAAGTGGTTCTGAATCTAAAAAGAATGATTCTTCAAAGCATAGTAAGAATCTAAAAACAGAGGAAGGTAATAAGGATGGTGAAGTTGAAGTTGAGAGTGGGAAGAAAGTAATGGTTGTTGTGGACACAACTTCACAATCTAAGAATGCTCTACAATGGGCATTAACACATTGTGTTCAAGATGAAGATAATATCACTCTCCTTCATGTCACCAAACCACCTATTGGACAAGGTACTCATGTATACTCCATAAGTTGCATCTTCTTGAATTTTTAGCTTTTAGATAACCATTAGAGCCAAAACTCGGAAACAGATTCTACCTTGCCTTTAAAATAATAATATGGGCCTCAAGTTTTATTGGCCTTTTTGGCTTCAAATGTTTTGGGCTTTCCTCTGGCCCAATGTTGTTTTTATTTTGATGTTAAGATTTCTTGCAATTCTCTTCCCTATTTTGGGTCTATTTGATCACTGTTTTCATAATGAGTGTCACCGTTTAAGAAATTTGATGTAACATTTAAATAGATATGGTCCTTTTCTTAATTAAAATTAACAAATTTTAAAAGTAAAATAATAACTTTTTTTTGAAGATAAAAATGGTCAAACCAGTATCGGGAAATTATGGTTTAAAGAATTTGAGATGAGGCATGTAGAAACGAGGAGTTCTATGTACAACTTTGGTTAAGGGGTCTTAATAAAATAGAGATTATTTTTAAAAATTAAAATAAATAGAAATTGTTTAAATGTTTCCATAAATAAATAAATGTATTTTATGTTTGTCAATAACTTTGGGTTTTTAGCTTGGGCTTTTAAAGTTCAGAGTGAGATTTAACTGATCGAGTCATATATATATTTTAAACTTTAAATTTTTATATATATTTTAATAATAGGTCCTTTTTAAGTAAAATTTTATAATTAAAAAGAATTTATGTTGTTAAATTCATGTTTGTGCTGCTTAAATTGAATAATAGTTAGATTAGTGGCAGATCCAAAAATAAATGTTATCCGATTCAAAAGATGTGCATAAAAAAAATATAAACAATATAATTCATAGAATAAAATAATATACATAGTAAAATTTATAAGAGTTTTAACAAGTTCAAACATAAATTTATTAGTATTTAAATGTAATTTTTACTAATATTGTAAACTATGGCTAGCAAAAACATACCATAACTAATAAAATTTTTTTAATAAGTGGGTGGTTCAATAGATTGAAGCAACACTTAGGACGGCCCTTGGTTAGGAGGAAATGTAATAAGGAAGCATGTGTTGGTTATGTAAAAATACAGGTGTAGATGAGTCACAAAGGGAAAGAAACTCAAGGGCTCATGAACAAGTTCATCCATTGAAGAACTTTTGTCAACTCAAGAAACCTAAGGTAAGTTTTATTTGAATAACATACATAAGCAAGCTAAATAGAATTAATGATGAATTCAAAGATGCATGTCACATGTTATGTATGAAGGTGAAAACGGAGATAGTGGTGGTGGAGACAACGGAGGAGAAAGGGAAGACAATAGTGGAAGAAGCAAAGAAGCAAGGAGCAGGAGTATTGGTATTAGGACAAAGAAAAAGAACATCAAAATGGAAAGTAGTATGGAAATGGAGAGCAAAGAGAGGAATGGGTGGTGGAATTGTTGAGTTTTGTATTCATAATTCTGAATGTATGGCTATTGCTGTCAGGAAGAAGAGTAACAATGGAGGTTACTTGATTACTACTAAACGTCACAAAGATTTCTGGCTCTTGGCTTAACTTCATTCATTCTTTACCTATCTCTTTTTTTCATTCAGAAGCTTTCTGTTTTCCTTCTTCTTTTTATTTTGTGTATAAAATACATCTGATTGATGCTTTTCTTTTCTTTTCTTTTTTTATTCCAAGAAAAAGAAAACAAAATGTAAAGACTTTAACTTTTGTTTGTGTTTGAACTCTAAATTGTACTTTATAGTATAATTCTATTATAAAACAAACAAGAATTGCTTATAACAATGTTGATTAAAAATCCAAAAGTTACACAATTTGAGAAGGAGACAAGATGACAATAATTGTCTTATTAATGAATAATAATAGAAGAGAATTTCGAAGCAATACTGAGTTAAATAATCATATGAAAACTCCATCTAAAGATCTTTGAATGTCCTACTTTTTATTGCAGCTGCATCCATCTCCAACCGCAATAACAGCTCCGGCAACGGCGGTGACAACTGCGGCAGCTGCTTTAAGTTTGGCTATATAACCAACGGCGGCTGTTGCAGAACTGACGGCGGATACGACTGCAGTACAAACGCTTACGGCCGTGATTACACAATCTATAATACCCATTTCAATTTATCTTTTTGTGTGTTATGGAAGTAGTAGATCAATCTTGGATGGGATTTATATAGTAGACTGTAGAATTCAATATTAAATGTTTTTAATTAGTATTAGTGTTGGAAACGTGAATTGACTACATTTTACTCAATCTTCTAGGAGGAGATCCCTTTAAGTGTTTTGAATATTAATTTAATGAATACTCGTGGGAATCACATAGTCTCTTAGGGAGAAGTGGAAATTTCAATTTCTACAACAATACTTTCAAAGTCATTATAATGGTTCATTATCTAGGACCGAGAATAATTATAATAATTATTATTTTGCACTTCATAAATGAAAATGATTCACAACTGATAATACAAAGGTTGATTTGAAGTGATAGGAAAAGAGAACGATGAATTCTTATTCTAAGACCAACTCTAACGTGACTTTATAACTGTAAAATGTCGTGACGCTTTTGACTTTTTCTTTCCAATGGGACGCTATTTCTTACGCCATTATAGTGTGAATCTTATTATTGCTAAAGTACCACGCTAAATATAGCGTGGTACTGTAGTAACAACATAATATACTTTTTTTACATTATAAGAATTTTTTTGTGCACTAGATTTTTGTATACTAATCTTGACTCGGTTCAGATCAGGTTAAATTGGATTCAGGAAATGATCTACTATACCCTATATCAAGAGAAAATGTGTTGTTAAAGTCTAAGCAAAAACATAACATTTAAATTTAAATAAATTAAATCCAAAAATACACAATTACAATTTTATCCATAGAAAACCTAATATTTACCAACCCAACATAATATATCCTATCCAAAATCCAATCCAATCCCAGCCCACCCACCCACTAACTAAACTAAAAATTTAAAATCACCTAATCCACCCATTTGACCTAAATTGCCTAAATCCCCTCTTCTCTTCTTCTCTTTTCCTCCTTTTCTTCATCGCGAACGTTAAACTTTTTTTCGAAAAAAATTCACTTGCACACTTGAATCTCCCTTTGAATCTCCACTCCCATCGATTCTCTACGGGATCTCTACCTCATCTCTTCATTTCTTCTCTTATTTTCGACAATTTCTAGTATAAGGTAAATCCCAAATTTTCTCTCTTATTTTCGGCAATTTGTAGTTTTAGAGTTTGATTCACATGGGTTTGATTCTTTATTTGTCTCTTCTTTATGAGGTTTTGATTCTTTATTTTTGATTATTTATGAGTTTTGATTCTTTATTTGTCTCTTCTTTATGAGTTAAGTTGAAGAAGACAATAGATTTTTAAAATTGTTTTACAGTTTCATAACAATGGAATCAACTTCTGGAGCACTTATAGTATACCCTGAATCACACTCGTTTCGTGAAGGAGAGGAAATACCATATTCTCGTGTAAGAACGTGTAACGGTAGTAATACTAAGTATTACTGTTTGGAAGTTTGGTGTAGGAGTTGGTAACACTAGGTAGGAAGCAAGTAATACTAAGTAATATACTAAGTAATACTAAGTAACACTAGGTAATACTAGGTAATATTAGGTAATACTGTTTGTTTAAAATATGTAACATTTGATACATTTCTATGTAATGCAGGAAGATGATGACTTAACTGAGCACATGCTTCCATTGAGTATGTTCTTCCCACCAACAAAGTATCTAAGTAGTATAAAGCTCCAAACACGATGTTATATATACAAAGCGGTGAAGAAAATTCGGGAGGAGCTTAAATTGTCGAGGATGAAAAAGATGGTTTCTTAGCCATCCACAATTCAAGCATTTCTTCCACATGCCCAAAAGTGAGAAGCACACGAGCATGGGCACATGGATGCTTCTATTATGAACCGCTTGTACGAAGAAGAAGAAAGAAGCGTGGTTTATGGTCAATGGTGTTCCCATACGTTATCTTTAAGGCAACACCCGTTGATAACCGGACTACGATGTAGAAACTATCCAAAAGACTACACGACGAAGGGTAGTTTTGATTGTGTGATTCGTGTTTTTGGAAGAAAAGATAAGATCACATACGACGTTGTGGAAGACAAGGTGAAGAGTATGAATCCTGGACCTGATAAGCTGAAGATATGCGTTATGTACTTCATATCAAGCGTATTAGTAGGACAACAGAAGACGGGAGAGAATGCAACCTCTGTGGAGTCATTCTTCTTAAGAGCGATTGATGATATTGAATTCTGTAAGAAGTTTCCATGGGGGCGTTTCACCTTCGAGTACATCCTACATGACATTAACCGTTGCAAGACACATTTCAACGGTAAAGTAAGTAAAGGTGCATTCACCTTTCCTAGTTTATGCACATCTTTGGAGGTATGGTATAAGTTTATGTATTCATAGTAGGTTGTGTTACTACTTTATGTGTTATCTAATAATGTGTGTATTGTGCAGCTTCTAGCGTTCGAGGCTGTTCCTGAGCTGAAAAGAAGTTCAGAGAAGATTTGGATTTGGAAGATGTGGATGAAAAATGTCCGAGGATGTGCAAAGGGAAATTCATAGAAGTTGTAGGGAAGATGGGATATACTCTATCTGATATCAACAGTGCACTTGGTGATTCAAAGGTTTTATTGAGGTTTAACTATGTATAACTAAATAACACTATGGTATAACTATGTATAACTAAGTAATACTGGGTAATACTGTAGTATAACTAACAAATAAGAGTTGCATTTGTAATACTTTATAATGTTTTGTTTTTAATACATGTAAGATATACAAAGTATATTGACTTCATATACTGGCGAGGAGCAACTTCTTGAAAAGATCTTAGATGGAGAGGAGGATGACCGTGATAAGGACGATGCAATCGTTGATGGTTGGATGCGATGTCTAGTGTCAGAGAAGAGAAACATATTTTTCCAGTCAATATACGACGAAGATGTAGCGTCTTGAGCAAAACAAATGGTGAAAGAGAACCCCCCCCCAACTATGAATTTAAAAAGACATTGCAGAATTCCGGAAGAAGATGCCGAGGAGATAGAAGAGGACGTTCCACTTCAAATGGTCATTGAGAAGAAAAATATGGCGAATAAAAAGAAGAAGATGGAAGAGGAAAAGAATAAGCTGGAGTTGAAGAAGATGGAGGAGAGGATGGAAAAGAAGTATGCATCAAAATTGAAAAAGATGGAGGATAAGTTTGAAGAATCGTTGAAAAAGATGGAGGATAAGTTTGAAGAGAAATTGAAAAATGTGTTGGATGAAGTGAAGAAACTGCAAGTTGAGGTGAAAAACGACAAAGAAAAGGTAACAAAGAGTATAACTGAGTATAATTAAGTATAGCTGAGTATAACTTTGAAATGTAGGATGTTGAAATGGACAACGTAGGCAAAAATTGTTCAGAGTATAGCATTGAGAGGATCCCCGAGAGAAGCCCGGAGAAGAGTATAGAAAAAATGCTCGGAGAGGATCCCGGAGAAAAGCCTTTAGAGGATCCCGGAGAAGCCTAAAAAAGTCTATAAGAGAAGAAAAGAACATGTGGTAACACTAACAATTAGTGAGAATTACTTAGTATTACTTCGAATTACTCGGAATTGCCGACTATAATTTGCGATTTGTTATAGGTTGGCAAACAACATGGTGGGAAAGAGGATAACAAGAAGCAGGTTGTGATGAGACGTAATTTACGTCCGAGGACGAAGCCGTGATGCTGTGAAGCCGTGATGTCGTGATGCAACTAAAATTTAAAACTTTTGTTTACTCATGAAGGATGTACAAAATTTGGTCATCGTGATTTAGTTTTGTATTTTGGATTTGGAATTTTAAACATTTGTCAGTTATACCAAGAATCACTGTGAATTACCGAGTTTTAGGTGAGAATTACTGGGTGTTACTGAGAATAACTAAATATTACTGAGAATTACTGAAAATTACTAAAAACTTAGATGGATTACATAACATTAGGGAAATACTCGAAAATATTATGAAATACTAGGGAAATACCATACAACAATTTTAATAAGGAAACAACAATTTCCACCGATCATCATCACCACCACCTCCGTTAGATCCGCCTGCTCCATCGTCTCTCTTAAGAAAGCCCGGAATTCCACCATCTCCGTAAAGAAATCTATTAAACTTATAAGGGAGTTTAATTTGCAAGCCATATCCCTCAACCGTTTATCCTGGTCTTCAACTTGTTTATACAAACTTTCCAGCTCCTCTTCGACACCAGTGTCCCAGTATTTCCGACAGTGTATCATTGGATCTTCTTGAAAATATGGTAAGATTAGATGAAGCATAGAAGTGAAACCGTGTAACACTAAAGTAACACTGTGGTTTACTAACCTTGTACTTTGTACATGTGAAGTAGCGCTTTCCTATTGGGTGTGGTTCATCGGTTTGCTCGATGATGATAGGGCTACCACATGGACAGTCTTTAGGTATCCCATAGTCGGTATAGACAATGACCAAATATTGATTCTCGTAGGCCTTGGACCTTTTTAAAAAATAATATTCAGAATGATAAATGAGAGAAAATGAGAGAAATGATGGAATGAGAAATTGTATAAATAGAAGAGTGAGTGAATGATGAGAA
>OVBE01004113.1:0-24885 GCA_900406425.1 Iberis pinnata | reverse complement strand
ACTTTGCCCTTATATTACGTTGTGACAAAAAACGTATTTACAGGAATGTCATTCGCCACGTCGAAATTCGCTGACGTGTATTAATAACTGCAGCCCTGAAGTGCTACTTACTACAATATAATTGAGTTCTGGTAACGTTGCAACTTAGTTACACAACATGGCTAAATTATGTGAAATTGACTGATTTACGGACATAAGTCAGCCGTTCGTGACGGCTTTACATAAGAGTGGTTGATTAATGTGTGAACCGCTGACCTACGGTCATAAGTCAGCCTAAAATGACGGCTTACTTACATAAATCTGATTGATTTTTGTGATAACGGCTGACTTACGCACTCAAGTTACAACCGACTTATACATTGGCGGGTTGAGTTGTCGAAAATTTGACTGAGTTGTAGTTATAAAATGGATGAGTTATGTTTCGCGGGCTGCTTTAATGATCATCGATTGTTATTAAATTCATGGCGAACTTATAGGTTGTTTATACGGTGGAGTTACCTATACTCAACCATAAATACCTAGATTAACATTAAACTCAGCGTATTTATCAAAAGATTAATTACTAGAATAACATTCATGTGACCGCTGATTTAGTTGACGATAGGGCTGACTTTTGGTTTCCATCCTAATTACAACTGATTAATTAGCGTGAGATTAATTACTAGAATAACATTCACCTTGCGACTAACTTATGTTATATGTGATTGCTGATTTATTTAGACTTATTTATGTGTTCGTATTGCGAGTGAATTACCTATTTACAACTTACCCATTATTCTTCTGAAATCATCTTCTCCATCTATGTTCTTCATTTTTTCTTAATCTTTCTCTGAGAGCTTATGGATCAGGTACTTTTTGTTTCCAGTAAATGGGTTAAGAAAAACAGATATGTATTCGACGCCGACAATAGAGGATGTAGAGTTCTGCATATAGATGGAGAAACAACACGCGGCGAACTAGAAAAGTTGTTATTCGATGTTTACAGATTGAATGAGTGAGCTATATGTTCTTGAATAATGCTTTGAAAAAAATGGCACACGATACTCCACCAATTTATGTCTCTAATACTCGACAGTTGCAAAGTTTTCTAAACCTATGAAAAATCAAACATCTACGTCCATGTGTGGAGATTACGGAGAAAAAGATGGCGAAGTTAGTCATAATGACGTAGCAAGAGAGAAGAGGAAAATGTTATATACTTTTAGCTCATAAAGAGAACGCTCGGATGTTGAATCTATTTTCGATGATTACAGTGAAAATGACTACTATAGTAAAGTGGAAGGAGAAAAAGAGAAAGTAGGCGGAGAAGATGAATGAAGAAGATGAAGAAGATGATGAATTCGAAAGCCGATTTGATATGTTCGACGACTCGGATGGTGCGTCATCTGAAGATGATAACTTCAGCTCATACAGTGAGACTCCATCAGAAGAAGGAGATTCAACGACGCTACCTCCAAAGAAGAGATCTCATAATTGGTCTATGAACGGATGCAATGGGAATCCAGAGATTTTAAGGTCGGAGGTATCTTCGCTACACCTTGCGATAAGGAAAAGATACGAGAGTAAATCCGATTTGGACATACGATAGAACTTCTTACATTGAGGGATCAATTTGATTTTGATGTAGTCGTATCCAATACGGGTACACTGGTTGTTAAGTGTTGGTTTGCTGGATGTCACTAGAGAGTTCGTGCTTTGACAAAAGGGGATTCCCCGGTATTTTACGTTTGTATTTACGATTCGGATCATAAATGTTATGTTACTGAGTGTTCTAGTCGATCTTGACAAGCAACACTGGATATTTTAGGACAGTTGTACACTTGGCGACATTGGTCCGTCCGTTCTACTTTCAATTGTTGGAATAACTACCAATAAGCGGTTTGGTATAAAGATATTTAATTTTTTCGACCGAGTTATTTAAACGATTGGATTGAGTTATATTAATGATATGTTGAGTTATATATATATATATATATATATACATTACAACATACTTAATATTAATGATACGACTGACTTATTAATAATTGCGAGAGGGCTGAGTTATATTAACTTTGAGTTATGATTTTGTTGTGACTGACTTAATTCTATGATGCGGCTGACTTATTCGAATGGTCATGTGGAAAAATGTCATAGGATGCTACAATATGCAAGGGAAACTGATGAGAGAACACCTAAAATTGGGTTTGATAACTTGCCTTCTTACTTATACATGATAAGAAGGGAAAATCCGGGTACACGTACGCATCTTCAAACCGACGAGTATGGAAGATTCATGTATGTGTTCCTTTTGTTTGGTGCAAGAATAGCTGGGTTTCCTTTCATACAAAAAGTTGTGATTGTCGATGGTACATTTCTTAATGGTAAATACAAAATGACGCTTCTCACATCACTAGCTTAGGATGGTAATTTCAGATTTTTCCGATAGCTTTCACTGTGATTGACACTGAAAAATAATGATTCGTGGCAATGGTTTTTTACGCTACTAAAAGTTTTGATTTTTGACAAGGAGGATCGTGCAATAATCTCGTATAGGCATAAATCGATAGGGAAAGCAATTGGGAATATGCATCCACTGGCTTCTCAGAGAATTTTCACGTACCATATATATAAGAACATTTTGGGACAGTACAAAGGAAAAGATGTTTTTCGTCTAATGAAGAAAGCGGAAAGATGTATTTGGATGCCTGATTTTAATGCGATTTTCCAGGAGATTGAAGTGATTAATCTAGAACTTCATGGATACCTCGAAAGAGCTAATGGCCGGCTGTGAGCATGTCCATTTCCCAGGTGAAAGGTACACTTTGACAACTACGAACATAGCAAAATCAATGAACAGAGCACTATCAAATTCTAGAGATCTTAACATTGTTCGACTATTAGAATCGATACGGGATATGATGACAAGATTTTTTTATTGAACGGAGAGAGGATTCTATATCTCAGCCAACCATGCTTACCTGTGGTGTCGAGAAACTATGATGACCAGATTGTTTGTTGAATGGAGAGAGGATTCTATATCTCAGCCAACCACGCTTACCTGTGGTGTCGAGAAACTACTACATGTAAGTCAACCATCACAATTAATAAGCGAGCCATCAAAGTTCATATGTTTACCGTGTAAAATCATAATTAAGTAGTAACGTTTTTTATTCTGTATTAATAACTTATAATACGGTCGCGTTGATGCCGCCAAATTTTTTATGGTACAATTGATTGATGCTCATTTCACTGAAGTTAAATATGGGTAGTCTTTGCATGTTGTTAACTCAGTAGGGAGGAATTGTACATGCAAGCATTTCCATCATGAGAAATTACCATGTGCGCACGCAGTCGCAGCTGCCAAGTACAATAATGTTTCTCGTATATCCCTGTGTAGTCCTTACTATTACAGCGCTTATTTGGTTAACGCATACGCTGAAGCGGTTATGCCGTTTGATTCAGCACATCAAGTTTTAGAAATCGTGCCTAAACAAGCGCGCTTGCCCCCGTTTATTCGTCAACAACTAGGAAAACCTTTAAGAAAGATGAAATTTTCTTTAGAAGCTGCACTTAAAAACAAAAGTCCAAGGAAAGATCACACATGTTTTCGTTGTAGAAAGAGTGAGCATAATGTGAAAACTTTTCCGTTGTAAAACTGATTTATTGATTTGAATGCTTTTGTGATACGACTGAGTTCTGGTTTAATGATGGTTGAGTTGCAGTTTATTTATGGTGGAGTTACTCTTTACCAAAGATTTACGGATTAGAAATTTTTTATACGACTAACTATTGGTTTAAATATAGTTGAGTTCTGATTTCTGACTTACATATTTGAATGCTCTACTTATGTCAAATATTTTGAATATTTATCGAAGAGTCATGATTTTTCGTATTCTTGCCTCTTAAATTTCTTTTACCTCGGTAAAGTAATAAGAGATCATAGTTGTGTAATATGACATAGTAGACATCATCTAAGGATTGACCTCAGTATCGTAATATCACATCATAGCTGCGTCAAATAAAACATTTTCCTTGGTTATAAATTTTTTTCGATATTAGTGCTCAATTGTATCATACATGAAAAATATATGAAACAACTGAGTTATTGTTTAACATTCGGTTGGGTTATTATTAGTGTTTTATGATAAGCTTAGAATTTAATCCTAAACTATACCGCAGAGAACATATCACTATAGCACAGTAAAAGGTCGAATCCACAGAGACCAGATAGCACACATTTCAGTTTAATCTCAAATCAAGCTAATAAGGAATAAATAGATTGTTTGTGTCAGAATCAAAACAATAATTAAATAAAACGGTTGTAAACGATAAGCTAGAAATGTCAGGCATTAGGGAAATCCATCGGTATTCAGGTTTAAAAGCCTTAGTTAACATACAAGATATTCTGTAAAAATAGTTCTCAATATAAAATACATAAATAGAATAATCTCCTCTCGGAGTATTAAACCCTATGCTCGAATTATTAGAAACAAACTCTCGCCGTATGTAACTAATTCAATTATGCAGTATTGTTCAGATGCAATTGTTCATAAGCATTAAAGAAAAAACTATTGCAAGCAGAAACACTTATTCATCTAGATTAGGTCAAGTTTCTAAATAAAATCTCTTTGTATTTATTAATCTATTATCATGAACTAGGTGATCAAGCTAATTCATGCATTAAGAACAAATCTAAAATAAGAACCTAACAAATCCTGTCCTATATGGTTAACCCTAACATTCAAACCTTGTTTCCCTAGGAAACCCTAAAACTTAACTAGTGAACTACTCAGACATTGGAAAGCAAGAACAATTCAATATTAGAGAAGAACACATCATAAAAAGTATCGATATATTAAGAAGGGTTCAGAAATTCTTCTCCAAATACAATGTTTAGAGATCTCTTCTCCCTCAGTAAAAGCTCAAAAGTTGTAAAAAGTGTGTATAACCAAATAAAAGTAAACCTAAAGCTTTTATAGTTCAAAAGAAATAAAATAAAAATAGGAAATTCTTGATAAGTCTTTGAGAGCAATCTTGTAATGTAAAAAAAAATCATTATTTCTCGCAGGTTTTTGGTCCGGTCGGTCTATATTGCACTTTCTCTCTGTTGGGACGGACGGACCGGTCTAAATGTGGACCAGTCGATATGGTTTCCGCATGATGTCTGGAAATTTGGATCGGCCGGTCCAAATATGGACCGACTGCTCTGTCCTGTCCGTGGCTAGAAGTCCTATGGACTAACCAATCCACGTTTGGGCCGACCTGTTCCTTCTTCACTTAGCCAAATGTCATCCTTTTGTGCACCAATTCATACATTTCCATCCAAAACGACCTGAACATCTAAGAACCTGAAATTAGACGTAAAATGCATCAAAACCGAGTAATATCAACTCCCCTAGACTTAGGTCTTTGCTTGTCCTCAAGTAAAGCAAGACCAAATCTAGTGAAGAGGTTTGAAATGGACCACACAAAAACTCACAAAATCTCATAAAACTTAAATCATAGATATCAAAACTCATAAGACACCAATCTTAAAAAACTACTGCGAAAAAACTGTTTACCACCACTTAACTAATAGCATGCTTCCTACCCAAATTGATCAAACCATCAAGTCATCTCAAATAGCTCACTAAATTCAATTAGGTTCAGATAAATGCATTCTCACGCAAGGGTATCGATCAATGTGCTCAAGTACCTCTTCTATCAAAGCGCCCACACTAAATAGAGCCTCAATTGGCTTCTCGTCCCAATCCTTTTCCCCTTTCTCACTTGTCTTTTCTTTTCTTTTCTTATTGCTTTTTTTCTTCGCTTTTCCGCGCTTCTTTTTTTTTTAGCCGCCGAATTTTTATGGGATTGACTACGGATTTCAAGATCACGTTTTCAATCCTTTTTTGTACCGTATTTTATTCTGAAGGGAGGCAGAGAAAGGACCCGAATCATACTGAAAGAACTTGTCGGTTTTACAGAGAACTGAAGAGCAAGGTACCTAGCTTTCAGAGTATACCAACACCATAAGCAAGAGAAATAAATATCAAATTAAGTCCTATCATGGTAGAGCTAGCATTGAATCCTCAATAATCCAAAAGACTCAAAACTTTCAGAAGCAAATCAATCAGCAATGGGGTTCCAATCATAAACACAACATTTAAATATAAGCCAATAATTTAAAGAGATCAATACTATACTCACAATAGGCTAGTGATATTCATAGATTTTGATCATGGTTCCTTCGACTCGATAGACTCAGCGATTTCAAAATGAAAAATTTCATCAATTATGACTAAACATCCAAAGTAAACATTAGCACCACATTAGTACATATACCCTCCCCCAGACTTACTTCACAGCGTCCCGTGTGAAAATAAATCAGAGAGAAGGAGAAAATAAGAATCAAACACATAATTCTGAAAGGAAAACAAAAGTAACATGAGTTTAAAGAGACAAAGGAAAAGGAGTTACTACAAACTGCAGACTCATCAGAAATAGATCGGTGGAGCATCAAAAGGTGGCAGATAGATCATCATCGGGGAGAAATGCGTCATCATATGGAGAATCATCAGTTGAGGGGGAAGCGTTATCATCTCCTTGTCAACGTGGGGAACAAAAGAAAGAAGGACTGATCCTCGAAATGGCTCTCTAGATGCATCTCATCGCGCTATTATTGTGCTCTTAAGCATCCATAGTCCAATCAATCTTTTCCTCTAAGGTCATGCCAACGAGGCGCGGTGGAAGGTCAATGTCACTAGGATCTATGTTTGAAAAAGAATGAACCTTCTCATCAGAGTAAGAACTAGATACCTGAGGGCAAGATTTGCGCCGGGGTCTACGCTGAGCTGGTCCATCGTGGAAGGTAGGAGCATTGATGACATCACCATTGAGCTGCTGCGGACCTGGCAGGAAGTGAACATTCTCCAAAGAAGTGAGGCGCGTGACCTCTGGCCTCGGGAGTGTGCACTGAAGAGTGTTTTTGTCGTTGATGTCGATGGTGTAAACTTTATTTTACAAGAACATCTTGGCATTTTTCTGGTATGCCATATCCATAACGGTGATCTTGGTTTTGTAGGCAAAGCCATCTAGTGAAAGGAGCACATATAGCAAAATAGGGGTAATGAGACTACCACTATACTCCTTCCTTGTGGGGTTAGAAAGCGCCAACATATTCTTCTCTATAAGAACTTCACTATAAAGATAACCGAGGTTAGTACACAAGGTATCTTTCTCAATCTTACGGTAAACATGTTGGACTAGATGGCAGATAACAAAGTGGATCAATGTAAGTTCAACCTCCCGAAGAGATCCTGCGTTTTTTTTCCATAGAAGAGAAGAATGAGGATTCTGGAAAAAATGCATATGGTAGGGTTCCTAATCCGAGCTTGCTTGGCTGCACGGGATTTGAATCGACCTCGTGCAATCAAATTCGAAAGAGCTTGGTGGCTGGTGAACATCATGAGAAAGTAGTTACTCTTCTCAGGGTTGAAACCAAATTCCTCACACAGCTGCTGCATAGTGATCTCGTAAAACTTGCATAGCACAATGAAACATAGGGTAGTCCCTTTGATCGTGACATCCTCACGGTTAGCATGGTGGAAGCGGACCAAAGCTAAGAACTGCCGGGAAAGATCGTCATAGAGCGGGTAAGTCTCAAAGGGAAAGTGAGTAAACCCAATCTTTTCAAACATAGAAGAAAGCAAGTGTCGTTAAATTGTGCTTATCAACAAATCGAGTGGGTTTGAATTCAAAATATAGGAGACAGTTGTAAGACATAGAGTCAAAGTCATCCCACTTCCTGTGCAGCTCGCAGTTTGTCCATCGTGTGTCATTCGTAAGCTGACCAATGAAGATATGGAGCTTGGGCGGAAAGGGTAAACCAACTTTTCTAGGCCAAGGCTTCGAACAAAGAGACGAAACAATAGCTGCATCAGTTATAGGTCCATTTGCTTTATCAGCGCGATTTACCTTTTTGGATCTCTTTGACGATCCTGTAGAGGTAGAAGGCAGAGGAGTCGTTTGATTTCTAGATGCTCTTGTTGATCTCTTATCGGTAGTCCCCTCGTTTGCAGACATCTGCAAAATAAAAACACTCAAAGTGGTAATTAGGATGTGTCTAATGCTAACCACATCAAACAATGGTAACAATGATCGAGCAATGCTAATAATAAATTAAGAAGAATCACTTGTATAAGAGCCATTGTGAAGAGTCAAAATCTATAAAGAAAGTCAAAATACATCATAAGTTGGTAGAAAAAAACAATGATCAAGCAATACCAATTTAGATTAGCCAGAATCAAGAGAGAGAGAGAGTCACGAGACAAATAACCTATAATTATAAAGTGAATAGAATATAATAAGCGTATATCAACACCAGATATCATTTCAGCAACACAATTGACATTGTTATAAGGGAGGAAAAAGATGCACAAAGAGGGGATCGAGCAATGCTAAACAAAATTTAGCAAGAATCCATAAGCAACACACATGCATATCCCTAAAAAAGTAGTAAACTCAGGAATGTTCATGAAGAAAAATGCAAGTGAAGGGAGCTCTAGCACACCAAGAGAATAAACTACATCAACCAAGATCTTGGAATCATAGATATGAGCAAATCTTCAATTAACTTATACCAAAATTTAGCAAACATCTAACCATAAGTCAAGTCCAACCAAATAGCACCCAAGTAAACCGAAATCACAGCTGTAATACCAAATACGACCTAGGAGCATCTCATTGAACCAATATCTACGCACAAATCTAAATAATCCACAATAACCCAAACCATAAGAAAAATTCGGACCTAAAAGTTGAAATTTCATATTCATACCTTGTTCTTTTGACAAAAGGAGTGTTAGAATCGGAAAGAGCACAAAAATCCGAGCAAGTTAGGTTCAAAAATCACTTAAATCGGTCTTAAATCTATAGAGATAGAGGATTTGGAGTGGAAGAGAACTATGGAAGAAGATGAAGTGAGAGTGGCAACAATGGAGGTGGGTTTCCATTATAGGGTAAGAAAGAGGGAAAATCGTTAAAATTAAGTGAAATCCAGTTTATATCGGTTTAAATCCCTTTTTTCTTCTAAAAATCGATTTGGTTTACTTGGAGACAGACCGACCGGTCTGTATGTGGAACAATCAATCCGTGTGGGCAGGGAGAGACTAAAATATAGACCGGCCCGATCCAATCATGGATCGATTGGTCCATCTTTTACGTCAAAAACTTCCTAGAAATCTGGATCGACCGGTCCGGGTGTGCATTGACCGGTCCATCTGTTTTGTTGAAAGAGTCCCAGTAATGGGATCGACCAGTATGTATGTAAATTGACCAATCCGTGTGAGAAGGGACGAACATAAATATAGACCGGACCGATCCATATGTGGACCGACCGATCCATCTTTTCCGAACAAAAACTCAAAATTTGCATATTTTTCCTAAGGAACCTGTTGTTTGATAGGCTCAGTTATCCATCATCCTGTTGAATCAGATTGGAATCCGGTTTAGAAGAAACTGTGAAATTTCTCCTTAAATTGAGCCGATAAAATTGAGTTTTCTGGTTTGGCATGATTAAAGCAGTACAGTGTCGTTTGAGGCTTAGTTGTCAAGTTCAGTTTGTTAAAACAAGAATATGTTTCATGTTGTTGAGGTGATGGTTTTGGCCGTTAGAGTTGGCTAGAGTTATAAGAAGCTGGTTTCTTCTTCTTCGAGGGTGCGAGATTTGGGACATTACTCAGATACTCTTTCTTTGGTAAGCGTGTGAGTTCATGGCGAGAGTTTGAGAGGTTGGGAAATAGGGGATAAAGATAGAGTGTCGCTTTCTTTGTTTTCCAGTGAGAGTATTGTAATTCCAGTGACGATTCGTTCAATCATTGATAGTGAATTCGAGGGATAAGCCTCGACCAGACATAGGATTCAATTGAATCTGAATTGGATAAATTCTTGTGTGTTCTTTACATTCATTGTTTTGTTTCTTGTTAAACACACAAGTGCGATCATCTTTTTGATTGAGTGTGAATTTGGTTTGTGATATTGAGCTTAGGGCACAACAAGTGGTATCAGAGCACCAAGTTCGCAATTCTAAGCTTAATATCAGAAGAACGACATCCTCAAGGACTGAAATGAAGAATTTCGATGGAAATATTTATTACAATATCTGGAAAGAAAATCTTTTAGCTAATCTTGAGATCCTAGGATTAATGGAGGTGTTGAGGTCACAAGAAGATGATCTGAAGTCAAAGAAGGATAATCTACAGAAAGGAGATGAACCCATACTACTTGATCCTACCTCAGTTGATGACAAGAAAAATTATGCAGATACGATTCTCCTAGATGAAAGGCAAAGAAAGGTACGAAGCACTATAATACTGAGTATGACTGATGATATTATGAGAAAGATCATTAAGGAACAGACAACTGCTGGAATGCTTAGGATTTTAGATGAGAAATACATGTCTGAATCTCTGCCTAATAAGATTTACTTTAAACATAAGCTGTATAGCTATAGAATGGTTGATTCTCTTAGTATTGAGAAGAATATAGATGAGTTCTTGAAGATAATAACTTATATGGGAAACGTGAAAGTTGAGATTTCAAATGAGGACATGGCTATTTTGCTATTGATGTCATTGCCAAGACAATTTGAGAATCTGAGAGACACTTTAAAATACAGCAAGTTCTTGCTCTCATTTGATATGATGAAAAATGCAATACACTCAAAGCTGTTGGAGTTAAATGCAAATGGTAAAGCCATTAAGACTCAAGCTGAAGGTCTGTATTCAAGTAATGAAAAAAGGAAAGCTTGGATCAAAGGAATAAAATGAAAATAAGAAGAAAAGGAAAGGAAAACCAAAAGAAAGGGGTAAAGGGAAAGTAATCACCTGTTCAAACTATGGGGAAAAAGGTCATTTCAAGAATAAATTTCCTAAGAAGCCTAAAAATGCAGAGAGGAAAAATTCAGAAGCTTCCTCAGTGGAGTACATAGAGTCATTGGCTGCAGAAGAAGGAAATATCACAGAACACATTGACTTCCATAGTATATGGATTCTAGATACTGCAGCCACACATCACATGACTCCTAGAAGAGTCTGGTTCAGTGAAATAAATGAATTTGATGCTGGTATTATCCGAATGGCAAATGAAAGTTTTTCCCCCATCAAAGGCATTGTCACAGTTCATATAAGAACAAGTTCAGGAAACACAGTGGCCATAAAGACTGTAAGGTATGTCCCTAATTTTTCAAGGAACCTACTATCACTAGGAACCATAGAAAGTGAAGTGACCAACTTCAGCTCTCAGAATGGTTTGCTGAAAATTAAGAGAGGTGATAAGACTATCCTTGAAGGCAAAAAGAATGGGAAGCTGTACTTCGTATTAGGCACTAGTGAATCAGGTGAAGCCTATAGTGCAAATAAAAAGAATGAATCTGATTTATGGCACTGTAGACTAGGCCATCTAGGAAAGAAGAGTTTGGATACACTTACAAGAAAGGGCTATCTCAGAAATGCAAAGTCATCAAGCCTCAGTTTCTGTGAAGATTGTGTGATGGGAAAATCACACAGAGCTGGTTTCAATACAGGAAAACATTCAAGAAATAGTTATCTAGATTACATCCATGCAGATCTGTGGGGTTCTCCAAACATCCATGAATCAATATGGAAATGTCACTATTTCTTGAGTTTGATTGATGATCTCTCAAGAAGAGTTTGGACTTTCTTAAGAACAAAGACCAAGCATTTGATAAATTTCAAGAATGAAAAATTCTGGTTGAAAATCAAAGTGGTCAAAAGGTTAAGAAGCTAAGGACATACAATGGTTGGAGTTTTGTAAGAGGGAATTTGATGAGTTATGCAACACGAATGGCATCTCAAGGCATAAAAAAATTCCATATACACCTCAGCAAAATGGTGTTGTGGAAAGAATGAACAGAACTATCTTAGAAAAAGTAAGAAGCCTCTTGAGTAATTATGGTTTACCCAAAGTTTTTTGGGCTGAAGCTGCTAACAAAGCAGTTTATTTTATAAACAAGACCCCTTCAAGTGCAATAAAATGGAAGATACCAGAAGAAGTATGGTCAAATTATAAACCATCATATAATCATCTAAGGAATTTGGTTGCATATGTTTCATTCACACAGATGAAGGAAATTACAACCAAGAGACAAGAAAGGAATCCTAATTGGATATCCTGAAGGAACAAAACGGTATAAGATCTGGTCCATTGAAGATAAGAAGACACTTTTCTTAAGAAATGTTACTTTCAAAGAAGATGAATCCTATAAGGATTTAATTGTCAAAAGGACAGATCAAGCTGAAAGAAATGCTCATTTTCTTGACATTATCTTAAATACTTATGAAGAGAAAATCAACTCAGGTGAAGACCAGCAACTGGATGTAACAATAGAAGATGATGAACCAATGTCATAAATGACACCCCCAGAAAATGAACAAAATCAAGATTCAGGTAATGAAGATTCTAATCTGCATCTTACAGGGCATCATCTTGCTCGTGATAGGAAAAGAAGAGACATCAGACCACCCAAAAGATTATATGATTATTTAAACATAGCCCTGTTAGCAATAGAAGATGGTGAAAAATTAGAACCCAGTAATTATCAAGCAGCAATGAGGGACACATACAGAGATAAATGGAGGTCTGATGCTGATGAAGAAATGGATTCTCTAAGAAAGAATTCAACTTGGCTTCTGGTACCAAAACCAAAAAATAGAGGGATCATAGGCTGCAAATGGATCTTTAAAATAAAAGCAGGTATCCCAGGTTCAGAAAGGCCTAGATATAAGGATCGTCTTGTAGCAAAAGGTTATGCACAAAAGGAAGGTATAGATTATAATGAGATCTTTGCACCTGTGGTGAAGCATGTATCAATCAGGTTCCTGATGTCTATTGTTGTAAATGAAGATCTTGAACTGGAGCAACTTGATGTGAAAATTGTGTTTCTACATGGAGAGTTAGATGAAGAGATTTTCATGTCTCAGCCTTAAGGATATGTGTTAAGAAATCCTTGTATGGCTTGAAAAAAATTCCAAGACAATGGAACTTAAAGTTCAACACCTTCATGTTAGAAGTAAGTTTCAAAAGGAGCAACCATGATCAGTGTGTCTATGTGAAATCAATTTCAGGAAAATATGTGTATCTTGTCAAGACATGAAGTTAATAAAAGAATTGAAGCAACAACTCGATTCAAGATTTGACATGAAAGATCTTGGAGAAGCAAAGAAGATTATGGGAATTGATATCATAAGAGACAAATCAAAGGGAATCTTGAAACTGTCTCAAGAAGATTACTTGGAGAAGGTACTTGAGAGTTATGGAATGAGTCAAGCTAAGGGAGTTAACACTCAAATTGGCATACATTTCATGTTAAAGGCTTATGATGAAACATAAACAGAGAAAGATGCAGAATACATGAAGACCGTAGCTTATCCTGTTGGTTTGATAAGAAGATATATGATTAATCCTAGAAAGTTTCATTGGGAAGTTGTAAAGTGGGCTCTTAGATATATCAAGGCATCTACAGAAACTAAACTAGTGTTCAGAAAATCAGCAGAGTTCAAGATTGTTGGTTTCTGTGATGCAGACACTACAAGAAAAAGTAGTATTGATAGCACTTCACGATAGCACGAATTACTGGAGTGCTATCGTAGACGTCGCGAGGGTTGCTAACATTTTTAATAGCGCATAATTAGTGCTATTAAGAGATTTAATGAAGCGGTATCTGATCACGCAAAAACTTACTTATTATTTTAACGTTTCCCTTTTAATTTTTTTACTTAGCGAAATTTTACTAAAAAGAAGATTTCCTTTACTACTTTATTCTATAACTCTTAAATAGTATCATCTAATCTTCTGCAATTTTTTTATTTTCTTCGAAACCCGTAATCAATGAAACTTCTTCACCTTGGGCGAAGCTGGAATTGGAATTTGATGGAGCTGTAGTCGCGATTTCGACGGAGATACAAAAGAGACTTACGGTCTAGCTATTTTTGAGAAGTCCTGAATGAATCTTCTGTAGAAACCTGCAAGACCTAAGAAACTGCAAACATCTTTTACAGACTTGGGTGCCTGCAAGTTAGTCATAACATCTATTTTAGCTCTATCCACCTCAATACCTTTCTAAGTCTGTCCTAACAAAATCCCATTTGTCACCATAAAGTGGCACTTTCCCCAACTGAGAACCAAGTGTTTCTCCTCACATCTCTGTAGAACCCTACACAAATTGGCAAGACATACATCAAAGGAAGATTCATAGACAGAGAAATCATCCATGAATACTTCCATGATGTCTTCTATTAGATCAGTGAAAATAGACATCACGCATATCTGAAAAGTGGTTGGGGCATTGCACAGTCCAAAAGGCATCATGCGATATGCATAAATACCAAATGGACATGTGTATGTCATCTTCTCTTGGTCATCTGGGTGAATGGGAATCTAAAAGAAACCTGAATAACCATCTAAGAAACAATAGTAAGGATGATTAGCCAATCTCTGAAGCATCTGGTCAATAAAAGGTAAAGGAAAATGATCATTGCGAGTAGCAGCATTCAATTTCCTATAATCAATGCACATTCTATGACCTATACCAGTTGTAGTTGGAATAAACTCATCCTTATCATTTTTAACAACTGTTATACCCCCTTTCTTAGGAACAACATGCATAGGACTAACCCAATTACTGTATGAAATAGGATAGATAATAAATACATGCATCTAGAAGTTTCATTATCTTTTTCTTAACAACATCTTTCATATTAGGATTTGAACGTCTTTGATGCTCTATAGAAGTCTTATATTCATCTTTTAAATGTATCCTATGAATGCAAAAATTTGGTGAAATACCTGTGATATCATCTAAAGTGTAACTTAGAGCTCTATGATACTTTCTCAATTGACATAAAAGCAAAGCAGTCTCCACATTATTCAAATCAACATTCACAATCATAGGATATGTAGAATTATGACCTAGAAACGCGTACCTAAGCCTTGCTGGGAGGGTTTTAAGTTCCAGCATTGGAGCTTTCAGCTCGCTTCATGGATTATCAATAGGTGCAGAGTACGGTTTAGGTGAAGGCTTGGCAGCTGCCTTCACTAATGTCACATAATCGGTCATTTCTTCAATTCTCTTACTAGAATCGAGCATCCTGGTAAAACCTGAAACTTCATCAGTAAGAGAAACATGCTCGTTAATAGCGTTAGTTAATGCAATCTGTAAAGGATCATCAAAAAGAAAGTCATCAAAAACTCCCTCAACAGCTTTAGTAACAGTATCAACCCAAAAAGACTTAGCATCACGAGATGGTTTCTTCAGAACGTCTTGCATATTAAAATTCATTACCATGTCTCCAAAGTGTAGATCAATCTTGCCTTTCTTCACATCAATGATAACACCAGTTGTAGCCAAGAAGGGTTTTCCTAAAATGAGAGGGTCTTTGGGCTCTTTTCCAAGTTCCGGAATCACGAAATTGGTTGATACAAATGTTGTCCCGATTTTCAGAGGTAAGTTCTCAAGAACTCCAACTGAATATTTCGAAGAACGATCAGCTAGAACCAATGAGATCTTTGTACCCTTGATATATGTCATCCATAATCGCTTAGCCACTAAGAAAGGCATCAAATTCACGCTTGAACCCAAATCGCAGAGAGATCTAGCAAAGGTAATATCGCCAATCTCCACTGATAGCACAAAGCTTCCAGGATCACCAAGCTTCTTAGGCATTCGGTTCTGTAAGATAGAACTACATTCTTCAATAATCATCATTGCTCCTTCTTCTAGAGTAAGCTTGTTTGTGACCATGCTCTCGACATATTTCTTTTGTGATGGAATCATTTGGAATGCATCAAAGCATGGAAGTCAGATATTCAGCTCAATGATAATCTCTTTGCACTTCGCATCTTCAAGCTCTTTTTTGGATTTTTTGGGTTTGACTGGGTAAGGGACCTTCGGTTTGTAGATACGATGCGTTTCAGGAGTCTTAGTAATTGGTGGAACAATCAGTCCAAGTTAGATCTCTCAGCACAATTGTTCGGACCTAACAATCACCTTCGGACCGATCAGTCCACTATGGATCGGTCGGTCTATATTTCTTGGGATGTTCTGACTGTCTAGATCGACCGATCCGTACTGGACCAACCGGTCTGCACCATGTGGCATGATTGGATCCCTCGGTCCATGGTGGATTCCTCGGTCTATCTTCTGGGCAAATTTTTCTGCATCTTTTCTTCAACTTTTTATGCATCTTTTTCTTCAAATTTATGTGCATCTTTTAGTTCAACTTTTTCTAGATCTGCATTTTCTTCAAATTCCTCAAGATCTTCAACTAGACCTTCAACAACGTGGTCCTTCCCTTTAATATTAGGTAGAGATTTACCACTTCTCAGCGTTATGGCATTCACGTACTCCTGTTTCTTGGGATTGGTATCTGGTTTCCCAGGAAGAAACCCAGTTGGTCTCTTTACAGCTTCAGCATTTTGAGCAACTTGACTATCAAGATGTTTTACATGTGTATAGAATGCTTCAAATTTTTTTATTCAATTCCTTAACTTCTCTTTGGGACTATTTTCGTCCTTCCAAAAGCTGTTTAAACATCATCTCAATCGAATTTCCTTGCGAAGCTTGAGTTGGAGGTGCTTGTTGAAAGACATGTTGAGAGGTTTGTTGAAAACCGTCTGAATTAGAGTTCTACACATAGTTCCTGTTCTGATTTCCTTGGAAACCGCCACCTCCTAGGTTCCGAACAAACTTCTTACTAGAGTTTAACAAAAAAAAGGGTTTTTTTTTGGGTTGGGTAAACTTGATCTTGAGGGTTTTCCACATTAGTACTCCTCCAAGAGAGATTGGGGTGAGTTTTGTTAAAACCTGAATTATAGCCCTAATTGTATGCCCTTTGGCCTTGGCTATTGATATAGCTCACTTCTTCTTCAACAACATCTGTCTCTTGTTCTTGAAATGCAAAGCAAGAAGCTTTTGAATAATCATCAAAACTAACATGTTTCTGGTTCTGGTTCTGTAGGAGTTGAGTAAGCATTCCTCTCATCTCTAAAACTTGTCCCTTCACTTCTGAAAGTTCAGGGTCAGATGTAGTCCCCTTAGTCATTCTATCAAAGTATGGGCAATGATTACTCTTGCTAATTGCTAAGTTCTCTATCAAATGATAGGCATCTGGGACATCTTTAGTCATAAAATTACCATCACTTGTTGTATCTAAGGATAATTGGTATTTCTGGTCAACTCCCCTGTAGAAAGTGTTGAGGAGACTTAATTATGAGAAACCATTATGTGGGCAGTCACGAATATCCACCTTGAATCGTTCCGAGGCTTCATAGAATGATTCTACTGGACTTTGCATAAATCATGTGACCTTGTTCCTTAATGTGTTGATCATAGTAGTGGTGAAGAAGTGGTTGAGAAACATGGCTTTGCAATCATCCCAAGTTACAATAGATCCAACGGGTAGAGATTTGAACAAACAAAGTGCTCTCTCAGCTAGAGAATGACGGAACATACTACAGTGCATAAAATCATGTGATACCCCATTAAGCTTGGTAGTACTGCAGATGTCCTGAATGTTTTCAATGTGATCCATGGGCTGCTCAGTTGATAAACCACTAAACTGGTTGCTACGGATCATCTGAACGAGCTGAATGGGAAATTGATACTCCCTTCGCTTAGATTATTTAGGTTGGATAGGATTCCTCTTTATAATCCGACAACAGGTGAATCTATGTTATTTCCTTATGTAATGATTACAAGAAGAACTACCAGAAATTTCATCGGTTTTGATCAAGTTACAAAGGATTATAAAGTCATTTCGATGATGTCGAGGATTAGTGGTTTGGATGATATTTTTTTCGTATACCAAGTATCAACCTTGAAGAATTTAAACTTTTCTTAGAGATCAGTCGATTGTACTTTTCTCTTTCATGTTACTGACGATTACATCATATGTGTTGGCGGGCATATATATATATATATATATGGGTGTATATACTCTCCGCTTCACGTATTTTGTGTTATTGTTTTTAATTTGAAGACATACTATTATTTACATCAATATGGCTGCTGGTATGGACTTTGATTATTTATCGATAATCTTCGATTGTAAGGGTAGACTGGCTTTTATGTCTTCTTGTGGGATACCTATGGAGAAACCATCAAATTTTGAATTTTGGAGAACGTGCACAAACATGAGTGGACAAAACATATTCGTATTTTGCCATCATAATGGACTGTGTATATTGACATTATTCGTTACGATGATCTTGTGTTGTCACGTTTTTTCTGTAATGCTTCTCAACCCTTTGAAGTAATCTACTACAATTTAAATACGAGATTACTTGACCCGTTTGAGATCAAAAGTTTTCAAATCATGAAAGGTTTTCAAATTTGGACTTTTCTGAATTATTACGAGTATATTGGGTTGTTATCTACTCTATAAAATTAGATTGTAGTATGCTTATTTGGTTAAATAATTTGTTTGACTATCATTTTCATTTCAAAAACATATGACTATTAAATATACATACGACTATGTCATTTCTGTATAACAAAATAAACATTTTCTAGAAACACTTATAACCGCACAAGCGTATGATTAATTAGGGTTGGGTTCTGTTTGAATACGAACCAAGAAAATTTGAAAACATTTAGGTTTGATAATTTAAGAAACTTAAAAACTTAAGCCGAAACCATACCGAAAATATTAATGGTTAATCGAAAATTTTAGTGACATTTAGTGACTTTTAAATGAAAACCCTATTCGAAACCAAAATTTAAAATCATTATTTTCCTTATAATATCACATCAGATTCAAAGTTACATCATAGCTGCGTTTGACCTTGGTAACGTAATAAGACATCATGTCACTCGTAATATCACATCATAGGTGCGTAATAAGACATCATAGCCACATTTTACATTGGTAACATACTAACACATCATTTGTCTCGGTAATACAAAGAGGCGAGAATACTTAGTCGTATTTACAGGGTAAAGTTATCTCACAACAAGGCCAGTCTTTTTTTGTGCATGTCTGAGTTATTTTCTTATTTTACGACTGATTTATGTGTATTTAATGGCTGAGTTATGTTTAATTTACCGCTGAGTTATCTTACTAAATGGCTGACTTTTTTTGTGCATGTCTCAGTTATGCTTTTTACTTTACGACTGAGTTATGTTTATTGTACGGTTGAGTTATGTTTAATTTATGGTTGAGTTATCTTATTAAACGGCTGGTTTTTTTTGTGCATGATTGAGTTATGTTTTTTACTTTATGACTGAGTTATGTTTATTTTACGGCAAAGATATGTTTGTTATACGACTTAAGATATCTTACAAAACTGTTGGTTTTTCTGTGCATGTCTGATTTATGTTTTTTACTCTGACTGAGTTATAGATACGTAATAAGCTTAAAATACGTGATATACAGAAAAAGATATGTCGAACTACATTCAAAATCCATAATTAGCAGGTCCAAACTTCTCAAACATATTTACTAGATCAAGCCAAACTCTAGTTAACATCGACTCAGGCTTCTCGCCACCAAGCACCCAAGTCCTCTTCTCATACACATTTGGGTTCAGAAAATCGTTATTGCCGCCATATTAAAATGTGACTAAATTGTCATATAATGTTTCAAATCCCGCCTTTTTTCTATACAAAAGGTTATAAAAAATGGTTGATAGTAGGGTTTTCACGGTAAATTCCTATTACACTATCATGTCATTGTAGTATAAATAGGTGTTAATCCAATCAGGTGAGATATTAACCATTCTAGATGCAATTTGGTCTACTTATTCAAGCCAAGTAAATTAAAAGGGGGGGGGGGTTGTTATCTATCAGCCCTAAATAAACAAAACATGCTAGAAATAAAATAGGGAAATAAAACAATCATGCATGCTTCTAAGGAAAACTAAGGAGTAAGCAGCAAGAATTCTAAAAACAGGGAAAAAGATGGTACTAGAAATGTAATCAGAGAAAATAGTTCCTAAGGATGGGGGTAATTGACTGGTGATCCTCCTTGAACTACCTAGGTGTCTAACATACCACAAACAAGAGCTATCCCTAGACAACAAATTCATAAACAACCAAATCCAATTTCTTGACAAATGATCTCAAGCTAAGAAATATCTACACCTAACTATCATTAACGGAACACTACCTAGCAGGCATGAAGAAACAACATGTTAAAGCCAATAAACACCCTAGACAACCAATCTCTTGGGCTAGGAACATAAATCTCTGAAATCACCTTGATCAGGCATTTCATCAGACACCTTTTGAGTGCGGAAATGCCTAAAGTCATATTTTATTCGCTAGAAGGAAATAAGCATTAAGAACAATGAAACAGAAGGGATTTATAAACAAACAAGCTTAGACACATGGGAGAACATGGATTCAACACTAATATACCCCATCCTTAGAAACCTGTGAAACTACTCACTACACATGGTGACTATGAAATCAGAAAACACAGAAAAAAAAAACTATTAAAAAACATCAGGATCAAAAGTCAACTCTTAAAAACCGTAAGAGCAACAAATCTAAAACTCAGAAGATGATGATCAAAAGCTGGAAAATCAGAAATCAGGAGGTGATGATCAAGAACAGTAAGAACAAAAACCCAGAAAAACCATGGTGACAATAAACAACATGAACATAAACTATGAAAATGGTGATCAAGTGAAATAAGAACAAAAACCCAAAAATGATGATCAACTTAGAAAACGAGATTAAAAGCATAAAATAGAAGATCAATATACACCAGATAAGCTTAAACCTTAAACTGAAAATGAAGAAATCATAAGAAAAACATAAACTTCATAAGAAATATGGGTTTGATCAACAATGAACATTCAAAGGGGAAAACAGAGAGAAAAACCTAAAAAAAAGATACAAAATAAAGCTTAGGTTCAAATGGAGGCGAATTAGAGTTTATATAGTGGTTTAGGAAAAACCCTAAACCACTAAAAGACAAATGATTAAAATTTGTAATGCTTCAACTTGATCTTTAAGTATGGCTCGAACTGGGTCGTGGAGTCGGGTTCGTCAAGTGATCGAGCCCATTTGGACCGGGTGAGCGAGTTCATTTAGCCCGGGTGATCTAGGCAGCTTGAGCTTTAGGTCGAGTCGGGATGGTCTTCTAGTCGAGTCTGCGTCAATTTATGGTCGAGTCCATCTTCAGGTCATGCACCCCTCTTTTTTTGGGTCTTGCACCTTTTCCAGGGTCTTGCACCTTTTTCACCTTCTCTAGATTCCCATGTTGTTTTGAAAATTTCCTAAGTAGCTGAAATATCTCCAGAATGCACATGTATGGTAATGCTAATGCAAAATTACCTAAAAATGCAAACTTAATAAGAAAGACCTATAAATGCAACATATTGCATGCTAAATGAACCTAAAATGAGGTAAATGACTTCCTAAAACACGTAAAATGCAAAGACATCAAATCCCCCGAACTAAATCTTTGCTTGCCCTCAAGCAAATAATTCAGAAGCCTGGAAAAGAAGTTTGAAAATGGGAACTCAGAAACAAAATATGCTGATAAAGTAGGGAATATCAATGTCCATGTTACTAATTCTTGAGTGTGATCCCATCTCATCCTACTTAAAAACATTAGCCATACTCATCAAAGTTCAATTTAGATCAGTTCTAACCTACACAATGCATTCAAATCCATTTATCTCTTTAACATTCATTGAACAAAAAAGTGGATCAAGTTATGTACATTCATTGAAATCATTTTGCTAAGGGACTCGTTAAGGAAAAAAATGGACCCTTCATGTATTGGTTAATATTTCAGAACAGGGCTCTCTCAAAAAGGAAATGAGCTTTAGCAGAATGCTAAAATATAAGAACACTTAGATGCATACAAGAACATAATCTCATCTACCCAAAGTCATTGAAAATAAAATTTTCCTGATTCTAAACCCGGTAGGAGACCCTAATTCTACCTTTTTTAAAGTTCAAAGTGATCTTAGTGATTCACATTTTTTCTATTTTTTTTTTTTCATCTTTCCTTTAACAATTCTTAGGAGAGATTTCTTTCTTTATCAATTTCTATCGGATTGGGGACTTCCTAATTTTAGCACCTATGGTTTCTGATCCTTATTTCATTTTTCACTAACTTCTTGGGTATTTATCCTTTTTCTTATCATTTCTTTAATATGTTTTTGCACAAACCATACTTTTCATATCCTCCCCCCCCCCAAATCCTTCACTAGACCATTCTGTTTTCTTTTTTTTCCTCTCCTAAGGTTCATAACCATTCCCCTTTCTTTCACCAATTTCCCAACATGTTTTCTTCCCTTTTTCAAACCAACCTCAATACCTAGAATTGAACCCCCACCTAGTCCTATCTAGTCCAAAAAGCGTGAACTAAATTTACATGAGATTTCATTCCTGTCAATTCAAACTTAACACTTTCTACCAAGCTCATTCCATAAAAAGACCTAACACTCAGTAATTGATAGATGGATTGAAGAAGGCAAGGCTCAATTAACAAGATTGATGAAACGGTAGAAGATAATCCAAATACGTATATGCTACCCATGAGTTCAAATCCAGCACATAAACATGATAATTAAATATCAAATTTAGGTTATAATAAGTAGAGAAAAACTTCATATCACAACATTCTTCAGAAAAGAAAGGATCATGCAATTTCACATTCCAAGTATGGTGCAGTCTTACTTCAAATTTAATCTGAATGCATTAGACAACTAATTACCGGGGCATTGACACTACCTAATAAAACAACATACTTAGAAGGTTCTTATCATCCTAGTTCCCTATGCAAATGTAGTTGACAAACATATACACAATCCTAACAAGCTAATGCAACTACATGATAACTCTGTTTTTGAAAACGATTTTCGAAATATTTTCGGTTTTGTTTTTGTTTTTGTATGCCTTAGATGCAAAATTGAAATAAGAAAACAAGTAAAATGATTAGATACCTCCTATACTCTCTCCAAATTTAAATTACACAGTCCCTTGTGTAATAAAAGTTCGAAGGAGAAATTAGGACCAAAACGCAACAACAAAACGAAAATATGCTATTGTATATATAATGAAAAGGTTTGGAGTGGTACTGTATTCAGGTTGAGTTTTAAGAAAGTGGCTAAAGTGGAGATCGAGTTGATGTGTCGGCCTTGTCCTTGGCTTGATCAAAAATGTTCCTCGGGCTCGGGTCTTGATTTTAACCGGCTCGATAAAAAATGTTCAGGCTCGATGAAAAATACATCAGGCTAGATCAGGAACTTCTCAGGCTCGTGATGGTGATCAAGTTTGGCTAACCTCTTGTGCTACGAATTAATCAGCTCGACCACTGCTCAAGTTAGTGATCGATTCTGATATGAGGTCCTAGTGTCCGGGACATAGACCTGTCGTACCTGAACACCAAAACCAGCAAAATTCTAAAGTGACAAAAGAAAAACCAAACATGAATTGAACATTTTCTATTTACAGGGATAGACATGGGACTTCCTCCCAAGTGAGCTTGTTTAAAGTCTCTAAGCTTAACTTCCTGTTTAAACTCTAGAAACCCTAAGAAGGTTCTCCAAAGAGAACCGAGGTTCCTTCACCAAGTTTTCTTTCCGGACTTTTCCAGCCACTATTGTTTGGTTTAGCTTGGTTTTTCACTTTCGACTCCGTATCAGGCTCTACAACAAGTATGATTGCTCTATCAGGTAGAATTTTCTTGATTATGAAGTTCCTTGAGCATTTTGGGTTCACATCTCTTGGATAGTGCTTGAGCCTTGGGTTGAGTAGACACACTTGAATCATAACTTCTGAGGTCCATTGTTGGGGCCTGAGGTTCAAAATTTTTTTCAAAAAAGTTGTGCCCGAAGTGGGTTTGTTGGGGTGGGTTCAGATTGAGCTTAGAAACTGCTTCTCCTGAAATGGGCAGTTTGCTCCTTCTAGTTGCTAGCCTCAGTCTTCTAGTTTCCTCTAATTCTACAAAGACTCTTGCATCTGACCCTTTGACACCGCCCAAATGCTTCTTTATGTTCTGAAATTTTGTTTGAATCCTTCATCAACTTGTACCCAAATGAGTCACTGCTTGAGTACCCGTTTTCATGATTTCCCTCATTTATCTCCTTGATAGAGAATAGTTGGCCTTAAATTGGAGGCTTCTTCATTTTGTCCTTGTTGTTGAAAATCAGCTTTGGGCCATTCCCCCCATGTTCAACCTGATATTCCCCTTCTTAACATTGATCATAACCCCAACCGTGGCTAAAAATGGCCTTCCCAAGATCAGTGGATCTTTTGGTTCCTTGTCCATATACAAAACCATAAAGTTTCTAGGTATCTCTACACTCCCAATCTTGATAGGCAAGTTCTCCAAGAGTCCATGAGGGTTCCCAATAGATATGTCAGCCAAAATTAGAGATATGTTGGAGGCTTTATACTCATTGAACCCCATCTTGTTGGCAACAAAGAGAGGCATCAAGTTGATAGATGCTCCTAAATCGCATAGGAATTTGGTGAAAGTCAGTGGATCTAATGAGCATGGTAGAGTGAATTATTGAAATAAGATAACCATGAAAAATAAAAGACTCAGAAGCGGCTAAGTCAATCTATCGGGTGAAGACTATTAAGTTATAAAAGCTTATAATGACATATAAACAAACTGGCAGACTTGTAAACAAGATGGCAGACTTGTGAACAAGCTGGCAGACTTGTAAACTAGCTGGCAGACTTGTAAAGTTTAAAAGAGCAGTTGGCTTATAAAAGCTTATAAAGATAGAATAAAAGTCAAAACAACATCTAATAAAGCAAATAGCCGTCAGAGTGCTATTAATGTCAAGAAGGAATCAAGACTTTTTCCACTAGTCAAAAAAATGGTTTCTGACACTATGCAGAACCTGTCACTTTATTTTAAATTAATCTTTTGTTCT
>OVBE01004112.1:0-24886 GCA_900406425.1 Iberis pinnata | reverse complement strand
GAACTGGATGATATCTTAAGTACTTAAATGACATAATTAAACTTAAGTATTTGCTAGGCAATAGATTAGCAAATCTCCGTTTATCAACCTCTCACAATTAACATCATAGGCTCGATGTACACATATATATAGGTTATAAATTGGAAAACCTAATTCTATTCTATTAAGGAAAACCTAACAAGATGATCTCCATATAATATTTAGATAACTCCTACATATTCTCAATATTATCTTTTTCCTTAATAATAGAATTACTTGTTGTTCAAGCCAAGCTTAAGTCAACAAAAAAAAAATATATATATATATATATATAGTTTTGTAGTCATGGTAATTAAGGTGAATCCAACTAATTATACGAATATGTAAGTTGGTAGAGTTCATATCAGGTTAAACATCGTAGATAATTTAGAGTCCACTAATAATTTAGAAGTAGTGCATTAAGTTCAGAACGAAAACCAAATTAAAATCTCTACGAGTATATGTCTTAAGATTTAGATCGTTATCATGTTGCTCGATCACCACCAATACGTTAGAGAAATAACTTTTTGTAATATTTTGGGCTTGTTTTGTCAGACGCGACACTTTTTGAAGAAGAAAACAGCTTCTCCAACGATTCTGTATTACTAAAATGATAGAGCGACAGTCGCTGGTTGAGGTTAAGTTTTAATATGGTCGATAACGCATTTAAAAATTACTTTTATTAGGATCATAATAAAAAAATAAATAAATATAATAAATATACAAATAATAAGATATCATATTATAGTAATTGATGAGACCCTTTCTCTACCAAAAACTTGAAAGAGACTAACCTTTAATTTGGCTGGTTCCTAAATCCTATATATTGCTTCTTAGAGAACTCAATAATTACTTCAAACACAGACAAGAAGAAAGGAAAACAACAGCAAAAATGTCCATCTTCGTCTATCTTTTCTTACTCTTTCCTCTCTCTTTGATCTTCTTTAAAAAGCTTTTACCATCCAAACAGAAGCTTCCTCCAGGACCTATAGGTCTTCCAATCATCGGAAATTTGCACCAGCTTGGAAGATTTATTCACAAATCTCTTCATAAAATGTCTCAAACATATGGACCAGTGATGCAACTCCATTTCGGTGTAGTCCCTGTGATCATTTTCTCCACCAAAGAAGGAGCAGAGGAAGTACTCAAGATTCATGATCTTGAGACTTGTAGCCGACCTAAGAGTGTAGCTACAGCTTTGTTTACTTACAACTTCAAAGCTATTGGGTTCTCTCCTTTTGGTGAGAACTGGAGAGAGATGAGGAAGATCGGTATGCTTGAGCTTTTTAGTCAGAAAAAGCTCAAATCTTTCAAATACATAAGAGATGATGAGAGCAAATTATTGGTCAAGAAGGTATCAATATGTGCTAGTGAGACACCAAACTCAACAGTTGATTTGAGGAAAGTCATATTCTCATATACTGCTAGTATCATCTGTAGACTTGCTTTTGGACAAAACTTCCACGAGTGTGAATTTGTGGATATGGAAAGAGTTGAAGACTTGGTGCTTGAATCAGAGACCAATCTTGGTTCTTTCGCGTTTGCTGACTTCTTCCCTGGAGGATGGCTCATAGATCGAATCTCTGGTCAGCATGCAAGGCTAAACAGAGCCTTTGCCAAACTCACCACTTTCTTTGAGCATGTGATCGATGATCATTTGAAGACTGGACAAATTCAAAATCACTCAGACATCGTCAGTGTTATGTTGGATATGATCAATAAACCTGATAAATTCGGTTCTTTTAAAGTCACTCATGATCATCTCAAAGGAGTCATGTCGGTGAGTTCCAATAATCTTTTAGTAAAATCTTCAAAGTTATACATTAGAGGTACCTTGAGAAACAAGATTATAGCTTGGAAAACATATTAATTTAAACTATAGACATAATCTTCTTTTGATCATAGGTCCATTTTATTTCTTTGTTTTTACTCACTTTGTTCATTTTGCTCATCTAATTTTGTTTCGCTCATACTCCTACTTCAAAATAAATATCTTGTTAGAGCTTTGTATTTGTTTCTTTCTACGTTTTCAATGCATATTTTGTTATTACGTTTCCAATTTTGACCACAATTTAAATAAGAATACCAACAATTTTTTTCTTTCTTAAAAGTATAATAAATATTTTAATATATTTTATTAATTTGTGTGAAACAACCTTAAAATACATATGTATATTTATATTGAAACCGACAGAGTATCCTTTTCAGAATCCATGAATTATTTATATGTACTTTGATCAGGATGTGTTTTTGGCTGGAGTAAATGCTGGAGCTGTGACTATGATATGGATAATGACAGAGTTAAGTAGAAACCCAAAGGTGATGAAAAAGCTTCAAGAAGAGATCCGTGTAAAACTCGGACCAAACAAAGAGAAAATCACAGAAGACGATCTAGATAAAGTTGAGTACTTGAAGCTTGTGATACAAGAAACATTTAGGTTACACCCAGCAGCTCCTCTATTACTCCCAAGACTAACAATGTCTAAAGTGGAGATTCAAGGCTACAACATTCCCAAGAACACAATGATCCTAATCAACACGTATACCATAGGACGTGATCCTAAGAACTGGACAAAACCTGAAGAGTTCATCCCCGAGAGATTTGTCGATAACCCTATCGACTATAAAGGTCAAAACTTTGATCTATTGCCATTTGGAGCTGGTCGTAGAATTTGTCCTGGTATGGGCACAGGGATGACCATCGTCGAGCTTGGTCTTCTTAGCCTTCTTTACTTCTTTGATTGGAGTTTGCCTAATGGAATGAAGATTGAAGACATTGACATGGAAGAAGATGGAGCTGTCGTCATCGCCAAGAAAGTCCCTCTTGAGCTCGTACCAACTCTTCACCGCTTTTAAAGAAATTTTAATTGAAATAAGTAAAAGTCAAATATTTATATATGTTTTTACTCAAAAGATTGATAATGTCAAATAGATAATAAATATAAAATTATATATTAAAGAATGATTAAAAGTGAATTGCTTCGTTTTGAATAAATGAATGGAGCCAAACCGCTTTTTCTAGAGCTATGTAGGATTAGACCATACCAAATTTTGTGACGCTTTTAGAAATAGCTCTAGTTATGGAGTTGGCTGAATGAGAAGCAACGAAGAAAGAACATGAAGTAAAAGAGGCGGCTATAGTGGAAATCTTCTGAAGTAAGCTTCTATATTTTGGCCAGTTTGATGGATGATTAATTGCTTCAACTACGGTGCTGAAGTCTGACCAAACTTCTATGACGCTCAAACGAAGGTCAGACATACTTGTCAGTGCCCAGAGAATAAAACAAAGTTCCGCCTCAAACTTGTTGGGAGTGGGTAGAAGAGCATCTCTAGCATGGAAAGAAACATCACCATGATGGTTTCTGACTATCCATGCTCCACCAACTAGAAAATCTCTGCTAGACCAAGAGGAGTGAACATTGCACGTTAGAACCGGTGATGATGGTTTCGTCCGATAGGTTTCCTTTCTCTTTCAACAAACATCGTCGTTGATCCGTTCAAGATTCATCATGGAGCTTATTCCATTTCTCCGCCTCTTCTTGAGCCAGTGAAACCATCACTGAAATATCGTTTTTTCCTTCGATTACCAGTGCGTTTCTATTTTTCCATACTTCCCACAAAATCCACGGGACGGATGCCCTTAACTTTTCGTTAATACTAGTATCGTCCATTAAGTGAATCAAGTTGTCCAAATTTTGGGTAAGGGAGTTTGTGAAACCTTGAGCGGTACCAGGAATTGCTACTAATTGCCAAACCTTTTGGCAAACACGCATTCAAAAAGTACGTGAATTATTGTTTCAATCCCTACATTACAAAGTTTGCACCGTGAATGCAATCGTACACCATGAGCATTTAGACAGTCAACTATCACCAATGCACTAGATAGAATCCTCCAGAAAAACATTTTTATTTTTAGAACCGTCCTTATTTTCTATATCCTTTCTTTCAAGTCATTGACCAGCCTTTGTTGAGGAGTTGTAACTAGGATTTTTTTCTTTCAACTTTTAGATCAACCAATTACCACTTTTAACTATATAGCGACCATCAAATGAATAAGCCCATATGTACTTTTCATTAAGTTGAATGTTAGGAGACATGGATAATATCTTCGTCGCATCGTCTGCATCGAAAAATTGTCGCAATAGTGTATTGTCCCACTATTCATCCCTAGTAATTAAGGATGAGACCTTTTGATTAGCATCTAATGGTGGATTGATACTAATAGGTGAGTGTGGTTCATCATCAAAAATCCATTTGTCTGTCCAAACTTTTGTGTTTTCCTCGTTTCCAATAATTTTGATCAATCCTTTTTCTAGGAGATCCCATCCGAAAAGAATACTACGCCAAACGTAAGATGGTCGAGCTCCCATTGATCCATCAAGAAAGCCTTTTTTAGGGAAGTATCTTACTTTGTATATTCTCGAAAGTAGTGTGTCTGGGTCTTGTAACACTCTTCATGCTTGCTTAGCTAATAACGCTTGATTAAATTCTCTAATAACCTTGAAGCCTAGACCCCCCCCCCCATTAGCTTTTGATTGGCACATTTTTTTATCAAGACACCCAATTAATCTTTTATTTTATCCTTCATAAGAATTCCACCAAAAACTTGTCATTGCACTAGTAATATTTTGACATTGATGTTTGGTAAGGCGAAAACACGACATTGCAAATAACGATAATGCCATTGCCAATGATATCAAAAAGATCTCCTTTCCTCCTAGGGAGAGAGATTTGGCATACCATCCTGATAGCCTAGCTTTTAACTTGTCAGTGATGAAAGCGGGAAATTCGCGCTTCAAAGATAAGAGAGTTATGGACCCCAATCTGAAGGTGTGTCCAGGAGCATCAGAACAGAAAGCTCAGATCGGTTTACCCAAACCGATCCAAGAAAAAAACGCAAAAACTAGAGACTATGATCGGTTTGGCCAAACCGATCCCAGAAAAAAAATTCAACTTTTTGACTTTCTTTTTGAGTTGAAATCCATTTTCAATTGATTAACCCAATTTTTTTGGGTTAAACCAATACCATTTTTAGGAGACTCTAAATATGTTTTAGATATAATTATGTAAATAACTTTCATTCAAATTTTATTCAACTTTCATTCTTATCTTTGATTCATCTTTTGTTTTCGCCACTTTTTCTCTAGTTTCTCTCAAGTTTCTTATTTTTTATTCTCCAAGATCAAAGAGATCTCCTTTGGAGATTTCTCTTTGATCTTGGAGGAACTTGTACTAGATCTACATTCAATATATGCATCTTCCTTTTTATTGTGTTATTGCATGTTAAGGATTAGTTTTGGTTATTGGATCTAAGCTAGATAGGATTTCTATTGAGATTTGATGATGATTTATGGTTGTTAATCTTTGGATCGTCATTCAACAGGTCTTCTTAATGCTAGGTTTGACTTGATCAATCAAATTTAGATCCTAGGTGAATTTTTCCAGAAAGGTGTTCGATGAAATTCCTGAACCAACTATTGTTTGCTAAATGACGTTATCCAAAAGATTGTGTTTAGATAGTTTTGTGGTTTATCATGAATTAGATCTTATTGCCTCTTATTGTGCAGTTATCCAAGAGACTGTTTTTAGTTGTATGATTAAGCGAGAAATTATTGTCACGAGAGTGGATTAGTCTAATTAAGGGAATTTTAGGCCAAGGATTAGCATTGATTGATTGTTTCATTTTTGGTTGATTGTTAATCATATCTTTTGATAGTAAGATCCATGATCCAATGATTTTATCTTATTTTATTCTTTGTTATTATTTATTTGCATTTTGTTTCTTAGATTAAATACACATAAAAACATCATTGACTCTAGATTAGTTTAGTTCTCGTATCTTAGGGTTGCAACTTTAGTCCTCGTGGATTCGATTAAACCCTTCTATTCTACAAACGATTAGTAAGGAGATTGGTAAAATTTCTCTTATCAATTTGGCGCTGTTACCAGGGACTAAATGATTGTCATTAGAGTTAGGATTCGAATTGAGACTAGAGCCCCAATTTTTTCTTTTTGTTGCTAATTTTTAAGAAATTATCCTTGAGTTCTTGAACTTCTATGTGTACCACTAGGTGTGAAGGAAACATTCGAGGAATAGGAGATAAAAAGATCAGCCGTCAAGCTAGCAACGTTAAACGCGCCCTTGGAGACTCCTCCAAGAACTGTCAAGCTAATGACGTAAAACGAGCTCACTTGGGATGACGTCTCATATATATCCTTTATTTTATCATTTGCTTTAGTTTTTTAGCTCTCTTTAGGATTTTTTTATTTTGGGTATAATGACTTGGAAACGATGAGTGTTGGAAAGAACCAGGTTGAAGTTGCTTCAAGGGTGGGGAGATACAAGATAAGACATCTTCAAATTGCTCAATTGTCTCAATTTATTCAATTGATCATTCCGACAACCACTTCTGAGGTACCCCTCGACACCTTATACACATACTTGCATTTTAGCTTTTATTTCTTTATTTTGTGTTCTTTCTCTAAATTCTTTCTCACACAAGGGACCGTGTGAATTAAGTTTGGGGGAGGGACCATCTAACTTAGTTTTGATTTTTGATCTTATCATGCATTTTCATTGGGAATAGTTAATGTTTACAAAAATCCATAAAATCAAAAATCAAAAATTTTCAAAAAGTTTGCATTTAGTTTCATTATAGGTTGCACATGCATATAGAACAATGATTGGATTGCCTTATGAATCTTGGTGTTTTGCTTGAATTGTAGCACCCTAGCTAATAGTAGAATGATACTTGAACCATTTTTAAGATTTGTAAAATCCATGCTTGGAATTGACTACTTGATGCTTCATAGTGTTTGTTGAATCTTGCTTAAATTAAAACCAATCTCATGAATATTTAGACTTAAACGAGTATAATTTTATTGCTTATGGATTTGAAATGCCTCTTAGAGTTAGCCTCATTTTAAGGTTAACATGCTTAGGTAGGGGAATGTTTAGAGTAAAGAATAAGTTTGGGGGAATCACATAAAAAAGTGTGGTAGTATTGAAAAGGAGCAAATAAGCCTAACTAAAAGAATTCCCGCGTGATAAGTGGGAATAAATATGTATTATGACTTTAAAATTAATAATTTGTATTATTAAGATCGTATAAATAAATTTATATTAAGAACCATGTTTTGCTATAAGTAATATGTATTTGAAAGCCATAATTAAAAATTTACAAAGTTGATTCTAATTACATGTATAACTCAAGAAAATTCTCTTAGAGTTCTAAAGAGTTTTTATAAGAGTAATTGCAACAAATAAACATTATATAGTCTAGAATGAAGAAACTAGCACCTACCCCTTAGGTTTTCTATTCTATTTTTTAATGCCATTTTACCCATTTCTCTCTCTTTCTCTCTCACTCTCTCTTTCTTTTACTCTTTTTTAAGTAAGGTTTTATGATTTGATTATTGAGAGAGGGAGGGAGAGGGAGAGGGAGAGGGAGAGNGAGAGAGAGAGAGAGAGAGAGAGAGAGAGAGAGAGAGAGAGAGAGAGAGAGAGAGTACTCCACAGGAAAGAAAAAAAAGAGATAGTGGTGGTATATTATTACCAACAATCTAATTATACATAAAAAATGTATGTTGAACTAATTTATTCAAATATATTGTCATTATGCAAATTAACCTTTTTTATAATTTAAATTTGTATATATTTTTTTAATAAATAGTATATCTTATAGTTAGTTTTAAAAAATTTGACATGTTTACTGTGTTTTCCTTTTATATTTTAATATTAATACTATTGTTTCCTTTTATATTATAATTATTGTTTTTCTAATAATTTTTATATCAATATAATTAATTATTCTGAATTTTTATTTTATTTTATGATACAAAAAAAATTAATAATAACTAAAATTTTTAGAAATTTTTTGTACTTGCTTGGCATTATCCATGTCACAAACTTATAAGTTATAATTAGCATATATGTCATATTTAAGTTAAATGTGTTTTAATTTATATCAGAAAATATATCTTATAGTTAATTCTTCCTTTTATAATAAAATTTCTTTTTCTTCGAAATATTTCATAAAAAAATCATCGATATTTTATAATTCTCATATAATAATAACCCAATATAAACAATTATTAAACCTGATTGCTTTGTGGTTTAGGCAAATCAGTTCAACCACAGAAGTTTAAATGTTTGTTGATTACCACATAATGTTGTCGGTATGGTAATCGATATAGCCTCATATCTAAACTGTGTTTTTGTGTTTTAAATATCTCACAAACACCTAACCACATGCAGTTATAGCTTTGATATTGCCTATTTAAAAAGATACATGTTTGAACTCTTTACTCCAAATTGTCTGAAAAAGAAAGAGACTTAGAAAACAAATTAATTACAAAGAAAAAAATGTTTATTTTCTTCTTAGCACTCATCTTCTTCTCCTCTCTCTTTTATGTATTCTTTAAGAAGCATTTAACTTCGAAAAGAAAGTTTCCTCCGGGACCTAAGGGTCTTCCGATCATAGGAAACTTGCACCAGCTTAAAGGATTACTTCATAGTGATCTTCACAAGCTTTCCTTAGAACATGGACCTGTGATGCTTCTCCATATTGGTGTCATTCCTATGGCCGTGTTCTCTTCCAAGGAAGCAGCTAAAGAAGTTCTCAAAACTCATGATCTAGAGACTTGTGACCGACCTAAGCTGGTGGCCAACGGGTTGTTTACTCACAACTTCAAAGACATTGGCTTCGCTCAATATGGTGAGGACTGGCGAGAGATGAAAAAGCTTGTAGGGATTGAGCTCTTTAGTCCCAAAAAGCACAAGTCATTTAGGTTTATCAGAGAGGAAGAAGGTGACTTGCTTGTCAAGAAAATATCAAAATATGCTCAAACACAAACCCTAGTTGATTTGAGAAAAGCTCTTTACTCTTACACCGCGGGTATAATATTTATATTAGGCTTTGGACAGAGCTTCCATGATTGTGATTTCATCGATATGGATAGAATTGAAGAGCTGATTTTTGATTCAGAAACAAGCGTATCCGCCTTGGCATACACTGACTACTTCCCCACGGGTCTTGGTTGGCTTTTAGACAGGATCTCCGGTCAGCATTTAAGCATGAACAAAGCATTTTCCAAAATTTCCGATTTCTTTCAACAAGTAATCGATGAACATTTGAAAACTACACAGCACCAAGATCATTTAGACCTCGTCAGTGCAATGTTGGATATGATCAACAAAACCACTAAATTTGGTTCTCTCAAGATTACCTATGATCATCTCAAAGCAATGATGTCGGTTAGTGCGATAAATCTCTTAATTAGCACCAAATTTTAACAATAGTCAGATTAAAATTTTGGAAACCAATACAAAATAAAATAAAATAAAATTAATATATGGTTTTTACAATATAAAAGTATATATATGGAATAAAAAGAATAACCTAGACAATTCACACTTTTAAAATCATAAAAACACATTTTAAAAAAATAGCAATAATTTTGAATCAACAAAATATTTATTGTAAAAGTTATTTCTAACATTTCCATTCTTTTAACATTTTTTTTTTTTTACTAAAAAGTATATATTAAGATTTTTCGATTGAATGTTTATATATATATATATATATATTTCATAAATTAGAAGTCTTAAATTTAAAGACTCATTAAAATATTTCAAATCCAAATTTTCATTAACGTGTATATCAAAGATAATTTTAAGAGGCCATAGCTTGGGGAGCAAATTAACTCTCCAGGTAGACAAGTACTAAACTATGATGGTTCACTTATATATCTTGTCTTATCTAACTCCTCCAAATTGTTAAATATGTTATTATACTCAGGATATGGTTTTGGCTGGAGTGAACGCAGGAGTAACAACGATGATATGGACAATGACAGAGCTAATCAGACATCCGAAAGTGATGAAGAAACTTCAAGAAGAAATTCGAGAAACACTAGGACAAAACAAAGAGAGGATCACAGAAGAAGATCTAGATAAAGTTGAGTACTTGAAGTTAGTAATCAAAGAAAGTTTCAGATTACATCCACCTGCTCCTCTCTTGCTTCCAAGACAATCAACATCTGAAATCAAGATTCAAGGCTACGACATTCCGAAGAATTCCATGATCAAGATCAATACTTACACGATAGGACGCGATCCAAATTGTTGGACTAACCCTGAAGAATTCAATCCTGAGAGGTTTTGCAATTCTTCTATTAACTACAAGGGTCAAGATTACGAGCTCTTGCCGTTTGGAGCTGGTCGTAGAAGCTGTCCTGGTATGAACTTAGGAATCACCATTATTGAGCTTGGTCTTCTTAATATTCTCTACTTCTTTGATTGGAGTTTGCCTAAGGGAATGAACATTGAAGACATTGACATGGAAGAAGATGGAGCTTTAAACATCGCCAAGAAAGTCCCTCTCGAGCTCATGCCGACTTCTCGCTAATCACACATGAACATATGTCATAATAATTAATAAGTAAGGTCAAGATTTGTATACTGTATTTTGTTTGTCCTTTTATGGGTGATTAATAAGTAAGATCGTCAAACGTTTATTGTGGTCGGCTTGTATTGTAATCCGTGCAAGTTTATAGTAATCATAATTTACTTTTAATTTTGAGTTCGAGCTTTGTTGAGTTATATCCAACCGTTAGGCCAAGATCTTTCAATCATAAGCAAAATAGTTTGACCAAAGCAGCGAACCGACGATTATGAAGTTATGCATGGCCGGCTCATAAATATCATTGATGCTTGGACAAGAAAACATTTTGGACCCTTTAAATTCGTTTATTTAAAATTTGTTACAAAAATTGTTAAACGTTTATGTGCTAATTTTAAATCGTAAATAGTTATTATAAAGCTAAAGAATAACTATAGATTTTTTATGTGCCCTTTTTAATTGTTACATAAATTATTTATCTAACTTTCAAAAAACAAACTTCTAAATTTAGAGGAATATTGTAGAAAAAGATAGAGAAATAAAATTTAGAGGAACTGTGTGTTAAAGAAATACATCCTGTCGTAAATATGTTTTCCATATGTTGTATATTTCAATTCTATTGATGTAGCAATCATCATAATTACTCTCTGTATATATTCTCATTACTCGAGTCTTAATGAAATACTTTAACGTTCTACATGGTATCAAGAGCAATAGATCTAGACCTATAATTTTTCTTCTTGTGATTCCTTTCTTCTTCCTCTTCTTGCTGTTGTATCCTCTTCTTCTTTTTTCTCTTAATCATCATGTCTCAGACTCCTAATGGAACCTCTGGTGTTGATGCGGTAACAATCAACTCCACCACTCTCCTTCATGTTAACATGTCTAATGTTACCAAACTTTCCTCCACCAACTTTCTTATGTGGAGTAAACAAGTCCAGACTCTTCTTCGGGGTTATAAACTCGCAGACTATCTTGAGGAATCTTCCTCTCCGCCTCCACCAACGATTACAGTTGAGGGCACCGTCACTGAAAATCCAGCTTTCGTCACCTGGACATGTCAAGATCAACTCATTTACAGTGCCTTACTTGGTGCTATGTCGCAGAATATTCAGCCTCTGGTCTCTCTTGCAACAACTTCTGCGCAGATCTAGTCCACTCTCTCCGCTATATGCGCTAAACTCAGTCGAGGACACATCAAGAATCTTCAACTCCAAATTAAGGCCTGGACAAAAGACACAAATTCTGTGGATGAATACTTCTAGGTGTTAACAACCAGATTTGATCAGCTTGGTCTTCTTGGTAAAGTTTTAGACCATGAAGACAAACTTGATTACCTTCTTGAAGGTTTACCCGAAGAGTACAAGCCTATTGTTGATCAAATGGATCGACGAGATGTTCCTTCTACCCTCACAGAACTTCACGAGAAGTTAATCAATCACGAAGAAAAACTTCTCTCATCTACTCCCATTGCATTACCTATCTCCGCCAATTACGCTGCTAACAACAATAGATCACGTCAACATAATCTCAAGCCTGCTTCCGATGCCCCTGCTGGTTCTGTTTCATCACACAATCGCAAGACTAGATCCTATCAAGGTAAATTCCAGATTTGTGGTGTCATGGGTCATTCTGCTCGTCGCTGCTATCAACTTACAACGTATCAAGAGTCTCAGCAACGACCACTACTTCCCACTCCACCATCTTCTCAAATGCTATGGAATCCTCGTGCAAACATGGCTACCGTTAATCCCTCTGCACCGTGACTTCTTGACACATGTGTCACTCACCATATCACATCGTATTTGGCTAACCTGTCCCTCCATCAGCCATATCAAGGCGCTGAAGAAGTTACCCTAGTTGATGGCAGCAATGTATCCATTGCCAATACGGGTTCTAAGCTTCTTTCTACTTCTTATAAACCGATATTGCTTGATAATGTGCTGCATGTTTCAACAGTCAAACAAAATTTAATAGTCTATCGGTTGTGCAATAGAAATAACGTATCTGTGGAATTTTTCCCTGCTTTATTTTAGGTGAAAGATCAGGGGACCGGTTACTCGTTGGACGTACCAATAGAGAACTCTACGAATGGCTAGTCACAAAAGCTTCTATCTCCTCCTTCTATGCCACTCCAACAGTTCAAACTACGGTTGCCGATTGGCACTCGCGTCTTGGACATCCATCTTCTCATATTCTAAAACCTATAATTTCTTCTTTTTCTCTGCCTTGTTCTCAATCTTTGTCAAAAAAAAGTTTCTTACGTTGATTGCCTTTCAAATAAAAGTCATAAACTTTCCTTTGGTCAAACTTCGATTCATTCTTCTTGTCCCCTTGAAATTTTGTTTGCCGATATATGGACATCTCCAATAACATATATCGATCATTACAAACACTATCTCCTAATCACTGATCATTATACTAGATACAATTGGTATTTCCCTTTGCAACTCAAAATCTGATGTCAAAGAAACGTTTATTTGTTTTAAACTGTTAGCTGAGAATAAGTTCCAATACAAAATTGGTACCTTTTTCACAGATAATGGCGGCAAATTTATAGCGCTTCATGACTTCCTTTCTTCTTCCGGCATCACTCACCTTAACACACCTCTGCATACATCCGAACAAAATGGGCTATCGAAGCGCCGCCACGGCCATATTCTCGAAATTGGTCTAGCTCTTCTTCACCAAGCTCACCTTCCTTTTACTTACTGGTCTCATGCTTTCTCTTGTGCAATCTATCTCATTAATAGAATGCCTACTCCAATTCTGTATATGTCTTCTCCTTACCAAATGCTCTTCAAAACTCATCCTAATTATCTTAAACTCAAAAATTTTGGTTGCCAATGCTTTCCTTGGATTCGTCCTTATCGCCACCACAAGCTTGAAACTCGCTCTGTTCCTTGTCTCTTTCTCAGGTATTCCTTAACCCAATCAGCCTATATTTGTCTTCATCTTCAAACTAATCGAATCTATATATCTCGTCATGTTCATTTTAACGAACATAACTTTCCATTCGCACTTCAGTCTCAATCCTCTTCTTATGTAGCAAACACGATCAACATGTGGGTTCCTCCTCACATTCTTGTTCATGTGATAGTGTCATCTCCAATCTCTACTCCCCTGGCTTTAAGTGTTTCACCAGAATCGTCGGCTCGGGAATCTTCCAACGCGCCTCTTGCCTTTGCGCCGCCGTCATCTCCATCGGCGAATCAATCTTCACCGACTCAATCTGATTTCAAGACTTCAACATCTGGAGTCCCATATTCACCGTTTAATTCTTTTTCTCCAGCCCATGAAGACGAGGCCCAAATTGACTCAAGCCCATCACTCAACATCTCATCATCTAATTCTGGCCCAACAACTCAAGACCCAATTTTCCATCAACAAGGCTCAACAACATCGGCCCCAAATACCTCCGTGTCATCTCCTTCTACAGTGCCTCCGTCGAATGCACATCCGATGATTAGTCGATCAAAACAAGGAATCACCAGACCCAACACCAAGTACGCCAACACCATTCGCAAGACAATCACAACTGAAATTCTGAACACTGTCAAACAAGCTCTTTCTCATCCTCACTGGCGAGTAGCTATGGCAGAGTAATTTAACTCAATTGTTTCGAATGGAACCTACTCACTAGTTCCTCCATCTCAAACTCAAAATGTCGTGGGTTATCGTTGGATTTTTGCACTAAAACATAATCATGATGGTTCTGTGCGCAGGTACAAAGCGAGGCTCGTCGCGAAAGGATACACTCAACAACCCATACTCGATTACACTGAAACTTTCAGTCCGGTCATCAAGTCCACCACCATACGACTTGTTTTGGACATTGTTGTGAGTAGATCCTAGCCGATAAAACAGCTTGATGTTAAGAACGCATTTCTACAAGGGAAATTAAATGAGGAGGTTTACATTATCCAACCTCCTCGCGTCCCAATCATGTATGTCGGTTACACAAGAAATTATACGGTCTAAAACAGGCTCCACGGGTATGGTATAAGGAACTGAGCACATATCTCCTTCAGATTGGTTTTCAAAACTCTCGAGTGGATCCATCTCTATTTATCTGTAAGTCTCAAGGTTCTCTGATATATATTCTTATTTATGTCGATGACATACTTGTTATTGGAAATGACTCACGTCTCCTACAACTCACGCTTGATAATCTGGCCTCTTGGTTCTCGGTAAAGCACCCTGAAGATCTCAATTATTTCTTGGGTATTGAAGCACAAAGAACAGTTGATGCTCTATACCTTACTCAGCGCAGATATATCATTGACCTTCAAACACAGTGTAACATGCTCGATGCCAATATTTTCACCACACCTATGGCCACATCACCACGTCTGACACTACACACTGGTGAGTTACTTCGTGACCCTACTCAATATCGTACAACCATTGGCAGCCTTCAGTATCTTGCGTTCACTAGACCAGACATATGCTATGTTGTAAACCGGTTATCATAGTTTATGCACGCACCAACTGATGCTCATTGGCAAGTTGTGAAGCGTGTTCTTCGGTATTTACTTGGTACTCTCTCGCATGGCATATTCTATTCCCGGAATAATTCACCAACTCTTCATGCATATTCTGATGCGGACTGGGCCGATGACACTGATAACTTTTTGTCTACTAATGATTATATTGTGTATCTTGGTAAACATCCAGTTTCATGGTCTTCTAAAAAACAAAAGGGTGTTGCTCGATCTTCAACGAAAGCTAAATATAGGTCTGTCGCAAATACATCTGCTGAACTTAGATGGATTTCTTCTTTGTTGGATGAACTTGGTGTTCGGATTCCTGATATACTAGTTATTTATTATGATAATGTCGGAGCCACATATCTTTGTGTCAACCCAATTTTCACTCTAGGATGAAGCACTTCACGTTAGACTATCATTTTATAAGAAACCAAGTTCAAGCGGGTTTACTTCGCATGGTTCATGTCTCCACCAAATACCAACCAGCAGATGCTTTGACAAAGCCTCTATCTCGCAGACCATTTCATCATCTATCAAGCAAGATTGGAGTTGCTAAAGCCCCTTCATCTTGAGGGGGATGTTAAGGGAATACATCTTGTCGTATATATGTTTTCCATATGTTGTATATTTCAATTCCATTGATGTAGCAATCATCATAATTACTCTCTATATATATTCTTATTACTGGAGTCTTAATGAAATACTTTAACGTTCTACATTGTGGCAGTTATGTTCCTTTACTAATTTGGGGAGGAAATGTTTTTGGTGGAATTGAGCATTTTCCACATAGTTCCACTACACCTAGAGAAAATCATGTTTCTTTAAAAATCTAACAAATGATAAAATTTTAGAGGAATATCATAGAACACGAGTTTTCCTCTCAATCTCTAAAATGCAAACCATTTAAACCCATAGTGTATGGGATTTGGAGCAGTCACACCGCTTGTCCCACCTATTTAACCGCATTTAAACTTATGTGAAATATTTTCTGGTGCTATTGTCACCATAGATCCAATATTTTTCTCGAAGGGTTTAACATTTTTGTTGAGGTAGTATTTCTCTCTCCTTTTCTGCTTTGTTTTCATCTCTAATGTATTTTCGATACAATCACAATTTTTTAAAAAATAATCATTTATGAAGTGTTTAAGTCCGGATACTACAAAAAACAGGGGAATTTGTGACGGAGATTTGTGACGGGAAATAATTCGTTAGAAAAAGTGACGGAAAACGTGACCGTCAATAAATTTTTGACGGATATGTACTACTAACGGGTTTTCTGACGGATTATTACTGACAGGTAACGTCCGTCAGAAATCCGTCACAAATGTCGTCAGTAAATTTTCCCAATGTAGACTATCCGTTGTTAGCCGCTACCAACGGATATATTCGATATTTCTGATGGATTTAGCCGTCAAAAATCTGTAAGAAAATTTTCGATCATGGATGGATAGTGAGAGGATGAATCCATAGACAAATCTTTTGAATGAGGAATATGCGAATGGTGTGATGGAATTCATGGAATTATCATGTCGACAACCTCGGGGAAAAACAACAGTCATAAGTTAACATGTCCATGTTATTTATGTTGGAATAATCATCATGTTAGGATAGACATAGTATAGAGTCACTTGTATATGAATGGTTTTTTGCCGAGTTATAAGGTTTGGTACTTACATGGAGAACTACCTGATATTGTTGCTAGTAGTAGCGGTAGCATTTCAGTGACAGATAGGATAGAGGAACCTAGAATGGAATTAGATGTTGGGGCACCTAGAACATAATTAGATATTAAGGCAGCTATAGTTTAAATGGTTAATGATGTTTATAGAGAAAACATAGAGACGGCTCAGGTTTCTTATGAAGAACCAAACTTAGAAGCACGACAGTTTTTTGATATGTTAGACGCATCGAATCGACCATTATATAGTGTATGTAGAGATGGTCATTCGCCTTTATCATCTGCTAGTAGGTTGATGGGTATAAAGACCGATTAAAACTTTCCTGGGGATGCAGTTGACGCAATAGCGAAGATGATATCTTGCCAGAGGATATTAATGCTCAAGGATCATATTACGAGATACAATAACTTGTGTCGGGACTTGGATTGCTTTACCAAGTTATAAACGTGTGCATCGACAACTGTATGATTTATTGGAGACATGATGATACTCGGACTCGATGTCGATACTGTCAAAAACCAAGGTATAAAGATACATGCGGTAGAGTTTCAGTACCATACAAGAGGATGTGGTATTTGCCACAAACTGATAGGTTGAAGAGGTTGTATCAATTTGCGAGAACAGCTGCTGCAATGAGATGGCATGCAGAGCATAGATTTGATGGAGAAATTACACATCATTCTGATGCAGTAGCTTGGCGTTATTTTCAGGCTACATATCTAGATTTTGCAAGCGAGACACATAATGTCTATCTCGGGTTAAATACAGATGGTTTCAGCCCATTTAGGAAGCATGGTAGACAATATTCTCTATGGCCGGTCATCGTCACACCTTATAATTTTCCACCATTATTGTGTATGAACCGAGAGTTTCTATTTCTCTCTGTTCTTGTACCAGGGCCGGAATATCCAAAACGATTGCTTGATGGGTTTCTGCAACCATTGATATATGAGTTGCAGATGTTATGGGATTATGGAGAACAGGTGTATGACGTGTCTTTACAACATAATTTTAAGATGTGTGCGATTCTTATTTGGACTATAAGCGATTTCCCAGCGTATGGGATGCTATCTGTATGGATAACACATGGGAAATTAGCATGTCCATATTGTAACGATAACACTGATTCCTTCCAGCTAAAGAATGGACGAAAAACTTGTTGATTTGATTGTCATAGATGGTTTTTACCCCCGACTCATCCATATCGTCGATCTACTTCATTATTCACGAAGAAGAGATGTGTTGACGGTCCATCGCGTGAATTAGATGGCAGACAGTTATTAACCCAAATGGAAGATTATGGTGTTGAAATGACTAATGATGCAAATGTTGGTGGGAATGGGCACGTAAATGTTGAGTATGCAGGTATAAACCATAATTGGCACAAGAAAAGCATATTTTGAGAGTTGCCTTACTGGAAAACCCATTTTTTGAGACATAACCTAGATGTGATGCACATAGAGAAGAACTTCTTCGACAACATAATGAACACCGTGCTTAATGTTTAAAGGAAGACGAAAGACAATTTCAAGTCTAGGTTAGACTTGGTAGATATTTTTTCTCGTCCCCGGCTTCACATTACGGATGACGGAGTTTGTCCAATTCCTATATTTAGATTGTCTAAGAATACAAAGGTTGAGTTTTTCGACTGAATTATTCATAGGGTCAAATTCTCCGATGGATACGCATCCAATTTGGAGAAATTGTATTGTTATCGGAGAAGGAAAATTCATTGGCATGAAGAACCACAATTGTCATGTAGTTATACAACGCCTTCTAGGATTTTGAGGATCTCCTGCCGAAAGATTTCCATGAAGCCATCGCAGGTATAAATGTAGTCATATGTGTGTATTTTACTTATATGTTATAAATTTGTTTTACTTATTTAGTTATTTCCATCTACAGCAGTTGGGGAATTTTTCCGTGACATTAGCCGAAGAACACTTACCGCGGATGGTATTTCCACGTTATAGAGGAGTATACTAGTAATCCTTTGTGACTTAGAGAAGATTTTCCCATCGTCTTTCTTTGACGTTGTGGAAAATTTAACGGTTTACCTTCCACGTGAAGTATCACTTGGTGGCACGGTTCAATATCGGTGGATGTATCCTTTTAAGAGGTACATGTTCCACCTGAAGAAGAAGGTCAAAAATCTTAGTAGAGTTGAGGGGTCTATTGTGGCACATAGCATCAATGAAGAAGCCGCTAATTTAGCGGAATATTACTTTCCAAGAGATGTGGCAACGAGAAACCGTAGAACAAGTCGACATGACGATGATGGAAAACATCCTATATATTACTTTCAATTTCTGACAAGAAAGTGATGGATTTGCCCGTCAGAAATCAGAATATAACCCAAAAAACCAGACCCTTCTTCTTCATTTTGCACGTAAAAAACGGAGAAAAGCTTCAAATCCTCTCAATTCCGGCCACAAACCACCGATCTAATGGTCAATCCAAACTATGTGTAAGTATATTAGGTAGATTTAAGTGTTTTTGAAGTTTTTATTTGATTTAAACGGTTATTTTAGGAGATTTGAGTAGTTTAGGGATTTGAATTGTTTTTGGAAATGTTAGAGATTTTGATATGAACATGTGTTTTGTTATATTTAAAAATGTTTAGGGTTTAATGGTATGTGTATTATGAAATTTAGAAATGTTTAGGGTTTAGGGTTTTGTGAAATTTAGAAATGTTTAGGGTTTAGGGTTTTGTGAAATTTAGAAATGTTTAGGGTTTGGGATTTTGTCAAATTTAGAAATGTTTAGGGTTTGGGGTTTTGTGAAATTTAGAAAAGTTTAGGGTTTAGAGTTTAGGGTTTTTGAAATTTAGAAATGTTTGTGGTTTAGGGTTTAGGTGTGTTTAAGGTTTAATGTTATATGTTTTGTGAAATTTGAAATGTTTAGGATTTAAGGTTTTGTGAAATTTACAAATGTTTAGGGTTTAGGGTTATAATTATAAAAATTTAGATATTTAAATTTATATTTATAAAAACTTTATATATTTAAAAACATAATTATGGTATTTATAAAATTTAGATATAGAATACTACAATTATAAAAATAATATACGAATAATAATTATATAAACATTAAAAATTTATTTAATCTTTAAACTAATAACAAATTTGAATGACCATAATTCTAGTAATTACGGTTATTTCACATATCAGGACGGGACTTTCCATGATACCAGGGATTCGAGGGAAGGAACGTCATCTAGAGTCTCGGCCACACCGGCGGAGAAGATAGGTTTTATTACACCCCCGCCACAACCCCATCATCCACCACCCGAGCCGGATCCGCAGGGACCGCAGCATCAACTGCGGCTGCCGATCGAGCAGTTACTGCTCCAACTGGGACGGGACCGGTTGCCTTTTCTGGATCCCTCTTGTAGGGAAGGTACAACGTGGTTTCCTGCTACAGACAAGAGGCTCACGAAGTGCATCACGAAACTGATGCACAACCTTCAACGCCATCCCTATCCGAGGTTTAAAGATATGCCTCCACATGATCGCGCATATTGGTTTTACGGCTTCGCGGTAAGAATCTTATTTCCTATGCGTCTTTTTGGAAATATTAAATTCAAATTATAAGTTGTTAACTTTAAATATGTGTGTTATGTAGTTTGAATACAACTGGAGCCCTACGATGACGACTACATTGAAGAAGGAGTTCAAGAGTAAAGTAGGCAGAGTCTTCAGCACCCATATCTACTCCTGGAAGGACACATGGATGAAGGAAGGGAAGCAAATTCACAGATGCCCGATGGACTCCTACAGGACTACATCACCTACTGGGGTCAGGCAGGGACGTAAGGGTTATCCGTCAAAAACCGGGGCAACCGACTGAGCGAACGTGAGGGGAGGGGGATCGCTACGACGAACTCTGGTGCGAGGAGTTCATTCACTCGAGGGGGAGATCTTGTATGTATGACTTTGAATACTAATTTTTAAATTTCATACAACTTTAAATTTTAACCTTTTAATTGTTAAACAGAGATGGAAGACTGGCCATGATCCGACGCCGCTCGGGATTATAGAGGATCTCCACACCAACAAGAAGACCGGGGAGATTCAAGATCAACTTGCTCCGGAGTTGGTAGAAATGTCTAAAAAACGTTTCAAGGAGATCTGGTCTACTCAGTTAACATTAGATGAAGACATCCCCTTGGAAATGCAGTATTGGTTGTCTCTGAGGTAAGTAAAATTTAAATTAAATTACATACTACTTTAAATTTTTTATACTAATACAATGTTTTTTTTCAGGAGACGAAGAAGTCGAAGGGCCGCTATTACGGGTTTGGGAACATGGCTGACTACTGCTTTCCTGGATCAGAATCCCGACATCAAAGGGATCATATTAGGGATGAGGAACTGAGGAGGAAATACGAGGAGTTGGCGGTCGTCAAGCAGCAGATGGCCGAGATGAAGGCGACACAAGAGGAGTGCGACGTTCAAATTAGACAGATGAGGGAAGATCAGATGAGGATGCAATTCAAGATGCAAGAGAAGATGGATGCATTTATGGATCAGATGTCGCGATGGTTCAGGGGTTCTTGAAAACATTTTTAATGTTTTGTCCATTTTAGAATTTGAGAATATTTTGAATTTTAATTTTATTAATATTTTGAATTTTAATTTTATTAATATTAATATTTTGAATTTTAATTTTATTATATTTTAAAATTTATTTTATAATTATTTAAATAATAATTAATATTTAAATATTTTTTAAGAAAATTGTTTTTTAAAACCCCGTCAGTAAATCCGTCAGTAAGTACTCGTCAGTGATTCCGTCAGTTTTTATTGACGGGTTTTTATTGACGGATTTACTGACGGGTTTTTAATTGATGGATATTACCCGTCAGTAAATCCGTCATTACACATCCGTCAATAAATCCATCAATAAAAACTGACGAATTTATATTGCTGACCATCTACAATTGACGGTGAAAACCCGTCAGTTCTCCGTCACTTAGGTTAATTTCTGACGGTATATGACGGATATGCCCGTCCGAACGCCGTTGTTTTCTTGTAGTGATAAGAAGATTAATTTACAACCTTTGATTCCCGATACGAAGACGTATGAACCTTGAATTGTACTCCCCTCTGTTCCAAAATATAGAATGTTTTGGTTAAAAGCGCGCATATTAAGAAAAAAAATTTCATGAAAATATTTTATATATTATACATTAATAACACTTGACAATCAATAAAAAGCTAACATTTTATTATTGGATATGGACTATTTAATATCTTTAAAATATGTACCGAAATACGAAAACATCTTATATTTTAGAACATAAATAATTTTTTAAAACATCTTATATTTTGGAACAAAGAGAGTAGCAAAAGATATTTAGAATGAAGAAGAAACAACGAAAATTGAGACCTACAAATAAGTGCATAGTTTTTTTCAGTATGGAGTTTTTTGTGTTGCAAAATTAGTGAGTTTCTTCTTCTTTTTTTGTCACAAATCATTCTCATTCTCATTGATTGTGTAAAAATTTAATATGAGAAAAAAATATATCAGTGAATAATTAAGTAGTTTCCTTCAACTAGCTGTCCTAACAAATAATCATATGTTGATCAAATATATAGTAAATTTTTTGAGGAATTCCTTCAAATACCATTAAAAAGTTCAAATTTCAAAAATAACACACACTCCCAAAAGTTTCAAAAATACTATACACTTCCAAATGTTTCAAAAATACTATACACTCTCACATGTTTCAAAAATACCACAAACATAAAAAGTGAATTTTAAAGGTTTAAAATTTAAAATTTTGGGTTTGAGTTCACTAGATAGAGTTTAGGGTTTAGTTTGGAAGGGGCATAGTTTGTTTTGGTGGTTTTGAGTTTAAATTTGAAGTTTTAATGTTATTTCAAATTTTGTGGTATTTATGGAACAAAAACAATTTTGTAGTATTTTTGGAACTTTTGGGAGTGTGTGGTATTTTTGAAATAAACCTAGGTTTTTATGGTATTTTTGAGAATTCCACAAATTTTTTTGGGTTAAACATTTCATGGTTCACAGCAGACAAAAAATTTCATGGTTCACAGGAGACTAACTAAAACCTTCCAAATATACCACTTGATCTATAAGTAAGCTCGAATTGCTTCCCTTCTCTCTAAACTTTCCAATAAGTCATGATTTATAGTTTCGCTTCCACCACCACACGTATTTAGATGTGTGTTGATTGCCACCAAATGTTGTCGGTTTGGTAATAGATGAAACCTTATATCTAAACTGTGTTAATGAGGGTTGTTCTTCTCCACACAGCAATAGAATATTACACATAGACGCCTGGAGATTAGTACAAAAACCTAATTACACATGCATGCATTAGCCTTTATATTGCCTCTTTGAAAACATTCTTCATCACTCCAAATTATAGTGATCATTGGAAAAATGTGTATCTTCTTAATGTTCCTCTTCCTCTCAACTCTCTTATTTGTATTCTTTAAAAAGCGTATACCTTCGAAAAGGAAACTTCCTCCGGGACCTAAGGGTCTTCCGATCATAGGAAACTTGCACCAGCTTAAAGGATTGCTTTATAGTAATCTTTATAAGCTTTCCTTAGAACATGGACCAGTGATGTTTCTCCGTGTAGGTTTCATCCCTATGGTCGTCTTCTCTTCCAAGGAAGCAGCTAAAGATGTTCTCAAATCTCATGACCTAGAAACTTGCACCCGACCTAAACTGGTCGCGAGCAAATTGTTTAGCTACAACTTTAAAGACATTGCTTTAACTCAATATGGTGAGGAGTGGCGAGAGATGAAAAAGCTTGTAGGGCTAAAGCTCTTTAGTCCAAAAGCGCTAATGACATTTAGGTATATAAGAGAGGAAGAAGGTGACTTGCTTGTCAAGAAATTATCAAAATCTGCTCAAACACAAACCATAGTAGATTTGAGAAAAGCTCTTTTCTCCTTCACCGGCGGTATCATATTTAGATGCTCCTTTGGACAGACCTTCCATGAGTGTGATTTCATCGATATGGATAGAGTTGAAGAGCTTATTGTAGAGTCAGAAACCAACGTAACTTCCTTGGCATTCGCTGACTTCTTGCCCACGGGTCTTGGTTGGCTTTTAGACAGGATCTCCGGTCAGCATTCGATGATGAACAAAGCCTTTTCCAAACACAGCATATTCATTCAACGAGTGATCGATGAGCATATCAAAACTAAACAGCCAAAAGACAGATTTGACTTCGTCGGTGCAATGTTGGATATGATCAACAAACCCACGAAACCAGGTTCTTTCAAGATCACCTATGATCATCTCAAAGCAATGATGTCGGTGAGTGTTGATAGTCTCTTAGTTAGCACCAATCCTTTTTATAATTGTTAAAATCTCAGGCCTCTGATCCATAATCTCTTTCGGTATTCGGATATGGTTTATAACAGGATGTGATTTTGGCGGGAGTGAACACAATAGTAGTAATGATTGTATGGACGATGACAGAGTTAACCAGACATCCAAAAGTGATGAAAAAGCTTCAAGAAGAGATTCGAGAAACACTAGGACAAAACAAAGAGAGGATCACAGAAGAAGATCTAGAGAAACTTGAGTACTTGAAGTTAGTGATCAAAGAAAGTTTCAGATTACATCCACCTGCTCCTCTCTTGCTTCCAAGACAAACAATGTCCGACGTGGAGATTCAAGGCTATAACATTCCCAAGAACACAATTATCCAAATATGCACATACACGATAGGGCGTGATCCCAAAAACTGGATAAAACCTGAAGAGTTCATCCCCGAGAGGTTTATCGATAACCCTATTGACTATAAAGGTTTGGACTTTGAGCTGTTGCCATTTGGAGCTGGTCGTAGGAGCTGTCCTGGTATGAATTTAGGAATCACCATTATTGAGCTTTGCCTTCTTAATATTCTCTACTTCTTTGATTGGAGTTTGCCTAATGGAATGAACATTGAAGACATTGACATGGAAGAAGTCGGAACTGTAAACATCGGCAAGAAAGTCCCTCTTCAGCTCATACCATCACTGATGAACAAATGTCATAATAAATAAGTTCAACGCAGGTTTTATCCAATGTTAACTACTTAAGTCACAGAAAAATGCTTCTATACCTTCAACAATAGCACACTATTTTTATTTGTATATCTTTTATCATCAATATTTCCATTACATGTTAGCTAATTTAGAAAACATATCGGGCAAAGTCTACATACCACATGTTTGAGTAGCACTTCGGTCTCAGATTTCGAAAAATTACTGGTTTGGGCATAAAAATTCCTAGGTAACAAAAAAAAAAAAATGTTTCCAATATATAT
>OVBE01004111.1:0-24886 GCA_900406425.1 Iberis pinnata | reverse complement strand
TTCCGACAAAGTTTCGACTAAATGTTTGGTCGGATTTTTATTTTATTCTTGTAGTGATATATGAGTTTTAGAATTACTTTCAATCTCACACCAATTTTTGTGCAGTAAGTGCAGGAAACCGATTTACTCGAGATCCAAACACAAATAATATTCAGTTCAATTCGATTTTATTGAAAATCAAATTTATATACTGAATGTGGTAAATATTTTTTTTAATAGTTTAAGTGTCTGATTTAATCAGCATCTAAATAGTCAAAAATATATTTGGTTTAATTTTTTTTAATAAAAACGAATTAAAAGTTGAGAGTGATAAATATTATTTTGGTTTCATGAAAGTGATCCAATATTTTATTTAATTCGGGTTAGTTCATGAAAGTGCTAAATATTATTTAAATACTTATTATATCAACTTAAATATTGATATAAACATCTTACATAATACATAAAAAAAATCAATAAAAACATTTTTTATTTCGTAATATATTCACGGGTTTATATCAGTGAGATATAATTAAAATAAAACTTAAAAGAAATAAAATATTAAAAAATGGTATTTAAATTATTTGTAGCTAAGTATGAAAACTTATATAAGACAATTGGTGTTAAAATAATATTTTTTGTATTTTTTAATTTTTCAAAATATTCACGGGTTTGTATCAATTAGATATATTTAAAATAAAAAATTAGGCACATGTATATTCAAATTTTAGGAATTAAATATATTTGACTACATTTAATTAATGGGTTTGTTAGATATTATAATTAAGAAATCTATTTGATAATTTAATTAAGGAAACAAATAATATTTTCATAATTTTAAAATTTTTTAATATTAATACAAATCTTATATGTCTTATTTTAAAAATATATATTTGAGATATATTTTTAAAAAACGTTTCCTTTCTAATACACAAATTTATTTTAAAATTAAATATTTCTTATATTTAAATTTAGTTACATAAATATCTAAAATTTTAATTCAATTACATTTAATATTTAATATTCTAATTTTTAAGAAGATTTTGTTAGAATAAAGATTTCGTCAGAAAAACTAGGATCCCACATCTAAAATTGAATGAAGTCACCTCCTTTTCCATCTCTTATATATATGAGTTGTATGGTTAATTTTAATCTCACACCAATTTTGGTACAGTAAGTGTAGGAAATCGATTTAGTCGAGATCCAAACATAAATAATATTCAGTTAAATTCAATTTTATTGAAAATCGAATTTATAAACTGAATGTGGTAAATATTATTTTCCTTAATATTTTTAGTGTCTGATTTAATCAGCATCTAAACAGTAAAAAATATATTCATTTTAATTTGTTTTTAATAAAAACGAATTAAAAGTTGAAAGTGATAAATATTAGTTTGGTTTCATGAAAGTGATCCAATATTTTATTAAGTTAGAAGAAGTCAATATTAAGTTAATATTTACAAAGAATACCATTAGGATAAAATTTAGAAAGAACAAACAAACAAACAAAATCCGTAGGATCATTATCGACCAAAATTTTCATTTTGGCTTAATGGTCATGAGTTCGATTCGCTGAGTTGCATATTTTTAAGTTTATTTTTCTTAGATATTATTGTAGAGATATTATTGCTACCTTATGTTTGATTTGTTAAATCTGTTTGTAAGGTTTTAAGGAATGTTTAAGTTTATTTTTCGTAAATATTATTGTAGAGATATTATCGTTACCTTATATTTTTCCAAATACTTTTGTTATATTTTAAATATTTAAGATTTTGTTAGAATAAAGATATTATTTAAAATTTGATTAATTTCCTAAATATCCGATTAGATTATCTTATTAACATTAATATATAATTTTTTGACATAAATCACAACAACATTAATTGTATCTCTAGAATATTCCATATCTTTCTAAAAACTTATAGAAATTAAATATTAAAAATGGTAGTCACTTTATTTCTAGCTAAATATGAAAAACTAAGATAAATAATTGATTTTAAAATAATTCTGTATTTTTAAAAATATATATAATTGAGTTATATTTTAAAAAAAAACATTTTATTTCGAATACATAAATTTATTTTAGTATATATTTTAGTTATATTTTTAATATATATTTGAGTGATATTTTTAAAAATAAATGTTTCCTTTCTAAAACAAAAATTTATTTTAAACTAAAATAATTCCTTATTATTAAATTTAATTACCTAAAATATCAAAAAATTCTAATTGAATTACATTTAATATTCTATTTTTTTAAATATTTAGAATAAAGTTAGTTAGAAAAACAAAAAGAAATTAAATATTAAAAATGGTAGTTAAGCTTATTTGTAGCTAAATATGAATTCTTAAATAAGATGATTGATTTAAAAATAATATTTCTGTAGTTTTTAAATTTTTCTAAATATTCATGGGTTTGTATCATTTGAATAAAAATATTAAATAACATATAAAAAAAAATTCATTTAATAACATTTTATATTTCATTAAATATTCACGGGTTAGTACAAATCGAATTAAATAAAAAAATTAAGAAATTAAATATTTGAATAGCAGTTAGTCTATTTGTAGCTAAGTATGAAAACTTAAATAAAATAATTGATTTTAAAATAATATTTTGTATTTTTTAATATCTAATTCATTTTAAATGTGTGGTTTTTCTCTTATTCAATTTTAATGTTTGTTTATGTATTCGTTTATATGTCGTATGAAAAATAGTGAAAATATAAAGTTGGTTTTGCAAAAACTTTTTAACCAACACTCTGTACACTAACGATAATGAAATGTACATATTACATCATATAAAAACAAACAAATAAAAACAAAAGCAAACTTTACTTTTATAATTAATAACTTAACCAAATTTCAAATATATAAAAAAGAAAATTTACCCCACGCATTGCGGGGTTCACTAGCTAATAAAATTTAAATTATATGTTTATAGTAGTTACAAAATTTAACATTTATAATTTACACTTTTGTATCAAATAATTATTATAAAATACTTTACACTTTGAAAATATTAAATAACAAACAAAAAAATTAATTAAATACAATTTTAATAACACAATATGTAAAAATATTAAATTGAAAACATTATCAATTGCAATCACAAAAAAATAAATCTTAATTATTTTCCCTGCGCGTACGCGCGGGTCACTGCCTAGTTAGAATTAAGGGGAAAGATCAAAATTTTTATTAGAAATTAGATAAGCGATCTTATGGTCACAATGTGGTTAGTTGAAGAAGCTGAAAATTTGTATACATAAGGAAATATTTGTGATATGTTACTAGAAAAGGTTTTGTTACCTTTTTCAAAAAATCTATATATATATATTTCGTTATGTATTTATATTAGTTATGCTGGTTCATTTTATTGAAAACATTTTAAATTTTGATAAGTTTCAATCTTCTACCAAAGTTTTTTAAAAAAAAAACAGATTCCGATTCCGTCTTAAATTCTACTATATGATAATAATGTATTTTGTGGTGTCAATTAAGAAGATAGCAAAAAAACTATATATTCTTTTGTGCAATTACAAGGGCGTTTTTCTTAGGAAATTTTATACAATCTACTATATTTTCAAGAATTTATAAAATTTATAAGATATAACATAAAAATAAAAAAATTGTGCAATCTACCATAAATGTGTGGTATTTGGTAGGGAGCAAATACCACTACGGCCCATTCATCAATTTTGGCGTGACAAACAAAATGAAAGAGATATGAAATTGCATTTAATTTCATAAATGGTGACAAGAAAGTAGATTTTCTTTTTTTTTGTCAACTTTACCCACTTTAGAGCTTGAACTTAAGATATGTCTTAGCATTCATAGGGCCAATGCCACTAGTCTAAAGAAGCTAGACAACAAGAAAGTAGATAATGAAGATGGATTTAATATGGCAAGCAAGCTTTTATTTGATGTCAAGGTTTATTGCGCAAAAGATGGCAAGTGAGCTCCAATAAATTTGTTTGTTCTATTTATGATTTTTCTTATGAATGGCATAAGATTTTGTGGAGAACTTTGTTTTGTTGTGTGGACTATAATTATAGACAAGTAACTGACATGATCCTTGATTTTGGTGGTGTGATTGGGTGATGATTAATGGATGAAACCGTTGTGAATCTTGTGATAATAGTTGGTGATTATGAAGTGGTTAAAATCACTGTCCAACATTTTCCATATTTTTTTCATGTTCATCATGCTAAATTCCACCACATCCAAACCATGCGTTTAGTCCACACTCTGAAATTCCTTTTTTTTTTTCTTCAACACCTTTCTCATGTTTCTAGATGAGATAGGTGTTAAAATGGAAAAAGAGTTTCAAAGTGTTTGATCTCTAGATGTGGTGGGTTCATCATCAATATGGCAAAATTAGGATTTTTAAAAAGTAAATTGTTAGCACGTAGGTCAAATTTTAGTAATAATGAAACAAATATTAGTCATAAAAAGTAATAACCACACAGGTACAAAAAAGATTAATTTGTTTATCAAACCTAAGGAGCCTACAAAGTAAAAAGTTATAACTTTGTACGGGCAAAAGAACATAAATACTCTGTTCATCTGAAAGGAAATCACCAGTAGCCTTTTCCGCGACCACGGCCACCACCACCACGTCTTCCCTGGCCCTGGCCTCGGCCTCTGTGATTGCCTCTACCATCACCGTAAGAGATTCCTTCAAATGCTTTGTTTACATGCTGGTGACTCTGCACACGTCCCTTCTTAGCACCCACACTATCACCAGCTCCATTTGCAGGCCGTTTGACTCTGTGAGGAAACACACCAAACAATAAGTTTCTTCCACATGAAAAGAAAATTGTAACACTTAAAAGTTTATTGAAGATAATGAAAACAATAAATTTTGTATTTTACGCAGTTGTTGTAGAGGCTAATGGCTTTGTGGCTTCTTTCCAAGATAGGTTAACACTGGCATCTCCGATAAAGGAAGGCGCTTTAGCATGCAGTGCCTATAACATACCATAACAGTTAAACTCGCCTAACACATTTGGTTTAAAATCAGATTAACTAGTTACCTAGAGAATAATGAACAAAAAGATGAAGAAGATGTGGTTCTGTTTTTACCTTTGTCATTGCCAGTATGTTATTGCAGGTCCTGAGTCCAGTAGTTGTATTCAGCTTCTTCGTTTTCTAGAAAATTCGGTTACTTTAAACCCCACATTTAAAGGGAAACAGAAAGAGAGAGAGAACACGAAAAAAGAAGCTATGAAGTTAATGCTCTCACCACACTTGACTTCTCTTCACTTGTCTTGGCAACCGACATGGCTTTGTTGTGCTCAGACATTGCTTGAGTTAGTTTCTTCATCGTTGCCTTTGTTAGATCCTCAACACCGGACAATCTGCAACATCCGTTTTTAATAAATCAGTACTTGGAATTAACATATCTCTTACAGAATTCACATTACCTCTCAATGAATTCCTTGTAAAACTCCGAGAAGTCCTCCCCAAGTCTATCTGAAGGCTGGCCCGTTACTATCTTGTACCCACATAAGCTGTTTGTTGCATTTGGAGCCTATATGTTTAATAGAAACCACATAAGTACTAAGGAAAATAAAGAGACCGACCTGACCAAGCAGCTAAAAATAGTTGACAACCTTGTGAGCCAAGTGATGAAGAATATATAAAAGACACTCCAAGTATGTGAAGTTCATTTCTTCCCCAGTCTTCCTTGCAGGCATGTATTTCTGAGACCAAGGAGAATGTGTCAATGTTCAAAGATACCCAAAAAAGTTAGCAAGGCAATAGTGTTTTCTTACAAAATACGAGACTGGTAAAAAATGATTACACTAGAAAACAATTAATATGTCCAAAAATCATGTGAAAAGAAGATGAAATTTGATGCTGAAGAGGTACCTTTAAGAGCTGAACTATCGCGGGAAGCATCTGACGTGCAACCTGAGCTGTTGTGTGTGGTGCATTCTCAGCAAGAGCTCTGAGCAAATCAAGTTTCCTTTGTTCTGGCAGCTAGTAAAAAAGGATTTGGTGAATATTATTTATTCTAACCAAGAAAGTTCTGCTCTTGACTCTTGAGTAGTAATATAGAATTTACGAAAAAAAGGAAGAAGATTTAATGATGATATGAATAAAATATGGTACATGCAAGTTTAATAGTAATTAAGTTATGACTTTATCCCCTCCAAGCCATTAACGATTCTCAATATGCCCGAGACATACAAAGAGGTCATGTACAGACACAAAGAACGGTTAAGCACGTCAATGAAAAGCTAATAAAATTAGAAATTACCTTGTCAAAAGTAGGTATGACCTGCTTGTTCATGTAATTAAGAAATTTGCTATCTGGAGCACCTCTCTGTTCAGAAGAAGGTGAAGTTAGTAGCTTTTATGTTTTAAAGAATCTTCAATGCCACACTAACTTTATGTTCATACCGCAAAGAATGGAAGAGCCATTTGCAAGCATGATATAAACCTGTCAATATGATCCGTATCTAAAACCTGACAAATAATATATGGACATCAAAGGTAGTTCTGCAGCAAATTAATGAAATTACTTTAATGAAACCTTCAGAAACCCATACTTTCAACCATGACTAACACCATATTAGGGTTAAAATATTGAGGAAAATGTAAAATCTCAGTAGATATTCTGGTAACTAAAGCAAACGCAATCATGTGACTCGCTCTCCCTATGTTCTTTCCTAAACTGGGCAGTAAACAGAAGTTGAAGAAAATCTGACTTCATGAAAACTTAGAGGCATATTTCTTATTTCCCAGATACTACCAATGAGACCTCACATCAACTATTAGTGCAAGATAAACAATCGGGACTTACACATGCAACAATTGCACATGTACAAATTTAATATATTTTATAAGCTTTGTATCGAGAGAGAATGAAGTCTATGTTAGAAAAAGTATCTTTTAATCTCACAAACATGCAAAAGACTAGAGACCTCATTTGAAGTTAACAACAACTTCTAGTGCAGTTTTGCAACTAAAACCACCAATAAAGATCATGAAGGAAAATTCATATATTGTCATCGTATTCACGCAAGAAACTTATGTTCATCCCACGAGACTGAGATGAGAAACTTACATCAAACTGGGCATCTAAATCGGCCTGTCCTTCGACAATTTCTGCAAGTTCTTGCATTCTTTCTTGAGGAGCTTTCTTTCCAAATATACTCAAACTTGTCAAGAAATCCATAAACATATTGAATTCTCCTCCAGTAACATCCCCTAGGCTCTAAAAACATTTGAAGAACGTCAGAAAAAGGCCAAAAAATGAAAGCCATACAAAAATAAACAAAGAGAACTCCATGTGCCCAGAAATTATGGTCTAACCTTTTTTATTAAATCAGTTATATGTCTTTCCATTTCTTGTTGAGGCTTCAACAACTCCCCTTTAAGAGGAAATACCTACACAGAGATGCTAAATCAAATAAAATATGATAAGATATACGAAAGCTTTCCAAGAGACTACTACATGCCTGTTAGCTTGCATTATCAGAAAATAACATATTGTTCTATAAGAAATATTTTTCAATGATAAAGTAACTCTTAAAATTTCCAAAATACAAACAATTAAGCTAAATATATAATAGCTATCAGCATCAGTTCCCTTTCAGGTTGATTTGCAATAAGCCTTGTATCTAGTCTAAGCAACTGAACCAAAAGATTATGTGCAATACAGATCTACTTCATTGTTCATATCGCATGGTAAATATCGAAATAGGGCTTACATGATGGCAAAATAAAACAGAGTTGAGTTCAGCTAAGATGTAGCAAAAACCTAAAAGGAGGGGAAAAAAGTGTAGAAAAGACTCTGACCTTATCTCTGATAAAGTTTAAGACCTTTTCACGAATTTGATCATCCGTAGTAAGAGTGGCCTCAGTATGCTTAAACAACGCAGTCAAAGAGGCTACACCAAAAATAATGAAACATGAGAAGCTGCTGTGGTACTACAATTACCATCAGTACCCACACACTATATATATATATAAGGTTTTGAACACACCACAACCCACAGTCTATGGTTTACACAATTACTTTTTAGCTATATAGGATGGAATTTGTAACACTACCTATAGCAAAAAAATCTACCATTGAAAGACCAGTTTTACTTATTTTCTCAAAGTCGGTAAGAGGAATGGTCATCTTCAAACAACGAAAAATGAATGCAGAAGCCAGAAGAAGTCAAATTACCCTTTGTATCCTGCCGGAACAATGACATAAAAGCCTTGTGCACAGCATCACGTTCCACCAATTCCTCTATTTGGATCATATTACTTGGAGTCAGATGGTGAAATCAATATAGGTAGATCAACTTAAATAACTAAAACATCAGAATTGCCAGTGTTTAGACATTGTACAAGAACATCAATTATCTTAGATATAAACTCAGGTGTGTCCTTGCAGAACAGCGGAAGCCCACGAATGGCTTGAACTCGTACCTACAGATAAGAGCAAAATGTTGACTTATTTTAGAAGAAAGCAATTTCACAACCAGAAACTGAGAAGTGAGAAGAAATGTGCAGAACCAGATATATATCCTCTTGAAACTAAGAAAATTTTCAACCTGATATTTCCGACTCATCTTAAATTCACGCCCCACAACAAAAACAAGACACTGAGATATATAAACTTCACTAAGAACAATAACTTAAGTGTGAATACAACTTATGTATCCAACAGTAAACGAATTTTTGAGCATTACAAACTATTCAAAGTCCACCTATGGTGCACTATGCGAGCCTACTTAAACAATGTAATCGCATGTGTAAGAATACTACATACAAACATACCCCAACATCCACTTCATCGATGATATCCATGTACGCATCAAAAGCTTCCGTTGCAAGACCGGTGAAGAACTTGAAGTAACGCGGAAGCAGCTGCGCTCCAAGCTGCTTGGTCTTGATGCTCGTCTTGGACAACTCGATAATCCCTTCATAATCTTTAAGATTCTGAAAAACCAAGAGAATATTTACAGAAAACGATTACAGCAACAATGAAACACACCACTATCCAATTTCAGACTGATTATACACATCTACTAAACCCTAAATCCTAAACCCTGTCAAAATGAAGAACTCAAACAGATATTGATTGATTTCATATCCATTACGCAAAAAACCTACCGTAAGACAGAGGCGAACCTGAGACTTGTCCGTAGACTCGCTAAGGCGCTCGTTGAACTCATAAAGCTTCTCAATATGCTTGGCATCTTCGGAATATTGTTCTGTCATTACAGAAAACTCGAGAGGAAGCTGATATGGAGATCAAAATCGAAGCAGGTGAGTATATACACAGTTGGTTTGAAGAAAACCGAACTTATACAAATGTGGTCAACATTTTGTTTACACATAGTAGTGAAATAGCGTAGGGATAAAGGCGAAGAAATGGAAAACGAAGACGAAGAATGAGAATAAGATAAGGACGTACAATGGCGATTTTCATAAGATTGAAAATGTTCTCTTGCAGAGTTCTCTTCCAAGGGTTTCTGTTTTTCGTTTGTTACCTTTGAAGAAGAAAAGGCGAGAATGTCTAAACGACGTCGTTTCTTTGATTTTTTGAGCTTTAAAAAACGACACCCCTTGTTTTATAGTTTCTTTCAAATTTGTCCTAAACATTTATAATCGACAAACTCGGTCATATTGAGTACTAATTCAAGCCAATGTCTCTTCACGAGTGGCTCGACGTCGACAACGACAAGGTTACATCTATCTTCCCAATCCGTAGTAAGTTCCTTAAGTTCAAATTTCACCTCTATGAGCTGTAAACAAGTTTTTGTGTTTTTAGAAGTGACATGAGTTTTACCTTTTGAAATATTTTTGCGAAAAATTAGTGATTAGTATGCTCAAGCGGTTGATATCGAGGACAAGGGATGAGAAGAATGAAGATTGCTAAAATAACAGTGTCTTGAGTACCCAAATTATGTTTGTAGACTTTAGTTAGCATCAATGTCTCAATTTCAATTTAAAAACATGTGTTTGTATGCGTTTAGAGGATAATCCGCAACCTAAAAGAGCGCGGGAAAATTTCCCTCCTTGAAATTAGAAAGTTGAAGAGTTTTAAAGGTTTCATGTTAAAGAAAATGTTAGCAGAGAGAAAATGAAAGGGAATAAGAAGATTAGTTCGATATTCGATAACCGCCATGTAAGTGCGTCTCAGGAGATATATCTACGTACTTGCGGCTATGCCCAACCAGGGGCAGGGGTTACTCCAGACTCCGATCCCTCCGTCGGAGTCTCCCCACCGTTGAACGACGGTGATTCTGAGACGGATAGTGTCATCGGATCAGGATTTGAAGAGGATTTGGTGGAGAGTCAGCCGGTTCGATTCGTCTCTCCCCCTCAAAGCGTCGATACCGTTGAATTAGATCGGACGGTTCCTTTGGATTCTGGGGTTGAGGAAGATGCTGATTCAGTTGCTTTGGAGAAATCAGGGAATCTTTTGTTATCCGATCAACCGTCGTCATCTTTAGGGAATCATGGTGATAGAGGAAAGAAACTCAAAGTTCCTTTGAGAGATGTTGTGAAAGCCATAGTTATGAATTCTAGGAACAGAGATGAAGAAGACAAAGAAATTGGGAAGATGAGCTACGTGCAAATCCTTATGAAGAAGGGATTCAAATTCCCTTGAAGCATACAAATATCCATCAGGATTTCAATTGAATTTTTAGTACCTAGGGTTCTTCAATAGCCATGTTCTTTAACAAAAGAAACTGAATCTTTACAGCTTCTTTCTTCTTCACACTCCATAGAACTCTGGTTTGAAATTTGCATTGTATGTTAAAAATGCTTGTTTCCTAGGTGAAGCTCTGTTCTTAATTCGAAGTAAGCAAAGAATTTACCAAAATAATGTAAAATATAATTAGATTGAGAATGTCTCCTTTGTTATCAAATATCTTTCTTTGTATAGCATCACAATTCAATTCACACAACAATAGACATAGACAATATAAGAATTATGAAGGCGCTTCTTCTTAATTACCCCAAGAGTAGAACTGTCAGATTCTTCCCACCTCCAAGAATGTAATTTACAGAATTAAAAAAGGTATGTTTGTTTTCACATAGAAAGAGCTGCATAGAGAAGTTGGTTCCAAGTATCAGGCAAACCAGGAAGGCACCAATGGCTACAATCATTTCCTCCATCGTCACTATATTTAGAAGGATGAGCATCTTTTCTCAACTGAGACAAAGTGGTGATATCAAGCAAGAACACACGCTTTTTCATCGACCTCAACACTTTTGACACAACTCCTGCTGATTCAGGCTGCCCACTTGGGTAATTTGATCCACTCAATGGCTGCATTTGCCCACTACAACTCTTCTGTGGCTCTTTCCATTCCCTTCCCCTATCACCCCCACAACAAGCAAAAGACTCAATACATACTATATGATCAACTCGTGTATGTTTGACACAATCACAACAACTTCAATGACTTACTGGTAATGAGTAGGAGAAATGCCTTGGAAGAAGACTTTGGTTTTGGTGGTATCTACGTTTTGATCAACCCATCGACCCCATGTGCTTAGTCCTTTGTAGAATGCGTCAAGACGGTCCATATCTTTCACCAAAGACGAACCATCTCTAATATAATCCCACCCTTGAGATTGGCCTTTATGAGTCCACCAATGCCAAGAATTGAAGACAAGAACGTCCATGTTTTTCCAAGCATCAGCACCTCCTTCAATGGCTCCAAGGTTAAGTACACGTCCTACTCTCTCTTTCGATATATCCACTATGTATGGTGTTCTATACAGGTATAACGTTACTCCATATTCCTGTTTTTTTTTAACAACAATATCGATTAAAAATAAGATATTATTTTAAATAATAAAAAAGTGGTTTTGCAGAACAAAGAGAATAGTAGTAGAAAGTAGACAGAGAGAGCAAGTTGGACTGATGGAGTTGTTGGTGTACTTTCCTTTACGTATTACGTCCTTTTTCATTTGTTTTTATTGTAATTTATGGTAAAAATGTTTCTGATTTATTAAAAATAATATCAGGAAAAAAAAGTAAAAGGAGACAAGATTTTTATAGCATAGCATAGTGGTAAAATAATAGTGTACGATTAATAAACTAAAAAAAAAAGAGAGGTCCATTGCTTCTATATAAAGTGAAGAAGACATGTCATTTCATATTGTGTTCAGCTTCGTAATTGATGAATGATAAAGAACTTTGCACAATTTTGGTAAAGATAAAAAATAGCTTTCGAATGAATAAAAACAAATATAGTTTTTTCACGATTTAAGAAAATCAGTATGTTTTTATCGAAAATATTCAACGTATGTGTCACTATTCTCATAATGTAGAATTGTAGATGAAGTATTTAAAATTAAAAAAAGGTGAAATTAAGCAAGTGGATGTGATGGAACACTAACAACCATATGATAATAAGCATGATTAGCACCAAACAGCTTTAAAAATATAAAAATAATATTAGTCCCGTGACTAATAAGCAAAAGAGTATTAATGACAGCAAATAGATTATCGTTAATGACAAGTATACCTCGTGAAGAATTTGTAATTATCGAAGAAGAGAAGAAAGAGACCTGGAAAGTGAGAGTAGAGAGTGGGGTACGTTTGAGAAAAGTTGTTTTTGAATTTGGTACCGACGCATGTATCATACAACCTAACGATTCCCACATGTTTAGACTCAGTGAGTCCCCCACGAACATCACTCGTTTCCCTCTCCATCTCCTCAAAAACGCCGCACCATCGAACCTAATTACGTCATTAACCCACTATTAGTGTTGTAATTAACTTTCACTATTACGAGTTGGTATCGCTTTTTACGGTTCACACTAATCGGTTTCTTTGTAATATGACTATAAATCCTCTTTTACTTTATAATACAAAGAGATTCTCGGTTCTTAAAACCCAAAGTTATATATATATATATATTAACACCTACTCTTTATAAATAAATAAAAAGCCAACTCCTAGAAAAAAAAGAGATACAATACATAAAAAAGATTTATAAGAAAATAGTGTTTGCTAAATAATGCATGTAAGGAGAATTTCAAAATACTAACTAATTATCAAAATCTTATGAACTAAAAGTAGGCTTATCTCAATTATATGGAAAACTTTGGAATTGTAAAATTACAAAAAACATAGAGTGGAAGTTTGAAGTAATAAAAGTAAAAACCTTGGGATAGTGCAAGAGTCAGGTTGCCAAGAGTACTTGAGGAACTGTTTGTCAGGTCGACCGAACTTAAGACAGTCAAACTCGCCGTCGATAAAAGGACACGTGGACGAATCATAGAAAGGGTAAGTAGCATCGAATACCCATCGCCCTTGGAACAAGTTACATCCACTCATTTGTTTCCTTCCTCTTAGGGACGACCTCCCACCGTCGCCGGAGGCCGCCGTGCTGTTGCGGTGGTGAGTGTTGACGAGGAGTGTTTTGTCGGAAGCAAAAGCTTGCTCCACTCCCGACAAGATTGTTACTGTTAGAAGTGGAAGAAGAAAGAGAGAGATGAAGTTGAAACCCATTTTATTTTTCATTAAAGAAAATACCAAAGGCTTTGGGTTATTGTGAAGAAGCTTGTTGATGGGTTCAAGCTTTTATACACATATTTGTGTACATATACACATATCCTTACAATGAAATGTTCATGTACTTATTCCGAGGAGCGGATTTAGCCATATATTTGTTAATAAAATAACGAATTTTATTAAAATATTATACTTAATGAGAGTAAACACTAATAAGTACTGATTTATTACTGTTTCAATTTAAAATATACATCATCAAGTAAGTTTAGCATTTCATGAATAAAACTATAAGCATAGGTTATTTATAAACAAAATTATTATATAGGTTAAAGTTAATTATTTTTATTAAAAAAGTAAAAGAGATTAATAAAGGATAATTCAACAAAAACATCAACGGTAAAAAAAATTAAGCAACAAATTTGAAAGTGACAGAAAAAGGAAAGAATGAATCTGTTAGCATTAGGAAAAATATCAAATCAATTAGATATACAGTATATATTATAAAGATCGAAAGGTAATTAGAAACTAAGAAGGACAAATAGTGTTTTTAAAACCAAACCTAAATGATTAAGGCTCCGAATGGTAACGGTAGATCAAGCGGTACAGCTATAAATTATTAGCGGGATGGTGCGGTACAACTACAGTTTATGCGAAAAACAAGACAAATGCGGTTCGTAAGAAATAAGCAGTGCAAAAAAGAAAATTTAAATAGTAACAAAATTTCGACAAAAAAAAAATAGTAACAAAATAAGCGGTGCGGAAATTTGATTTTTTTCTTAAAAAAATCACAATACAGTAAAGAAAAAATCATTAAATACTTAAAATAACATAAATAAATTATATATTTTTTAATAATTGTTGTATTAATTTGAAAAATATTTTATGTTTTAAAAATGATGATTTTTGACATTTATCTTTTAATCAGTAGAATTTATGAATACATTAATTAAAAAGTTCAAAATATAAATCTATAAATACATAGATGTTCTCATTTTCTTATAAAATTGTGTATTGCATAGGCTTAAGCGTTCGAGTATTTGATGTCACCAATTGGTGTCTAAATATATGTAGTTGTACTATTTGTATATTTTTCTGTTTAGTTTTCAACATGTTGGTCCAGTTCAGTACCAGGTATTTTGATAATAGATTTTTATATTCATTTGGGTAATTTTATAATTCAGTTCGGACTCGAAACCAAATATTTCTTTTCGGTTCAGTTCACATTTTTCCTTTTGAAAATCCGCACGTTAACCGCCTCGATATCACATGTTTTTAACCGCCCTGCAAATTTTTTGTGTACAAAACACCTTATTATTTTATTTAAACTTCTTCGGCACATGTCTTATCATTTATTGGGTCCCACTCTTTTCACTTTTTCATCAAATTTTATGAATGGCGACATGTATAAAAAACACTACACACGCGGTGAAAACCGCTTTTAACATACAATCATTCATAGCATAAATAGTGAAAAATATAACTAGCTGGTATATTAAATGGAGTAAAGAGGGGCATACTTAATCAAATTTAGTTTTATAAGCTTTCTACTACCATTCACAAATATTTTGCTTGTGGATGATCGTCAGTGCTGGTATTTCGGGTAATTACAAAGATCGCTCAATATTATTTTTACATTTGAGTCATATTAGTTATAGTAATAAAAGTTTTTTTATTGGTTTGCTCTCTCTCTTTAGTCTTTTTCCTTCTTTTTTATTTCGCCAAGTTTTATCAACCTTTGTTCTTTTTGAAGCTGGCGGTCGGTCTTTATAACACTAACGCCAAACCTTTTTCTTTTTATGCTCGTCGAAGCATCGAGTTCTTCCCTTTTTTCTAATCTCGTTATGATGGTTTCTAAATCTTTCAGCTTATATTGCATATTTTCCTATGGCAATCGATTCTTTAGATTGCATGTTATATTGGCATGTATATCTAATGCCCCCTGCTTTATTTGTCGACGATTGAGTTCAAGATTTGGTTTTAGGTTCTTCCGTGGCGAATAAATTATGGTGGGTCGATTTGCAGGTCTGATGCATACGTGAACCGACTGAACTATCTCGACGATGGTATACAGTGGTTCAATGAAGCGATTAGGTTAATGAGGGTTATTCTTTTGTGGCGATGGTTATGCCCTACTGCATGTGGCATGTCTTGGCTCTGATTTTCGGTTTAAACTACATCCTAAATGATGCAAGACATATTCCATCATTGGATAAAATTTTGATATATGTGAGCATGCTTGATAGGATAGGTTTCACACATTCTGTGGAGATGAAATTTTAAATATTTACAGGAATTCTGATTTGATCCCTAAAAGAAACATACACATAACTTTTTATATGATGCACGATTCAAAAATTACTAGATCATCTTATGTTGCATCTTTAAAGATTCACGAGGTGAATTAATCAAGAAAAAAGATTAGGAGACTACGCAATGATTATAGTCTGAAATTTTGTTCATAAGAATTAAATCGTGGATCAAATATACTTTCGGAGGTATGGTCAGACAAGTTTATTAATTATGAAACAGATCATAATAGTGTTGAGAAACATGTGTAGCTACATACTTATCGTAAAGAAAGTGATATACAATAAAACAAAGAAGGTTAAGGGCTACATAAATAAACTGACTTGATAGAGCTTACACCAACAAAAACAGTGCATCAAAGCATTCGTATATATTGACTAAGAAGGGTTAATGTGAGACCTTCACAAAGTTATAGTTTCAAATACTTGGCGGATCATACACTACATGTTGCAGAAGACGTGGATGTTTATAAGTTATCCACATTCAAAAAATCTATTTCACGTACTTATTCTGAGAAATGGCATACTGCAATAAGAGATGAGATGAAGTCTCATCAGAAGAATTTGATCAGGAAGAGTATGTGAAGAAACCACTAGCAGACTGTAGCGATGAGAAATCATGTGAAAAAGTAGAAACTACTAATTGGTTCACCAAGTCATCTTTTATACGCAAGTTTTAACATTGCTTGGACTTGCTCAATGCCAGAAGTTGTTAGTCGTCCATTTCAGATGATCAGACCTCTAAAGAGGTATCAAATTCCAAAAGAAGCAATTGGTTCTAAGTAAAAACCATATGGCTCTAAAATTTATGCTTTCGGATCTAAAAAAGGAGTATACAACCTAACATGTGGTATTTGAAACGAAAAAGATAATGACACCAGAATGGTACAGTTGGCACGTTATAATGCATTATGCTACATCTGATATAGTTTGGAACATTCATAAGTTAATGTGGAGATTTATTAAAATGTGCTTTCAATCTCTAATGAGCTACATGCTTTTGCACTTAGTGACTTTATTTGAGTCTAAGTAAAGAGTCCAATATTCAAAGGTTTTGGATTATGGTAAACTCTATGTATACTCTTGTTCTCTAATTCAATTTGCAATATGAAACTATTCTAAACACTTTGCAAGCTACCTTTCACAATAAAGTTTTATATTTCATCTATAGATGTAACTAATTTGGTGAACCACATTTAATTTTTATGTTCTTAAAGCATCTCCAACATAATTCAATTATAGAGTATAACTCTATTTTAGAGTGAAATCTCCTCCAACTCAACTCTATTTTTCACTCTAAAATAAAGTTTTTACTTTTTCACTCCATTTATAGTGTGACTCTAATCTCCACTCTATTTTAGAGTTTAACTATTTTATTTACAAAGTAGTCATTTAAATTACTATATCTTTTGATATTTTAGTAATTAATTTAATATTTTCATTTTTAATCAATAAAATAAATTAAAAAATAATAATTTAACAAATATAATTAAAAAAATAATTAAAAATTTAAAATACACAACAAGAAACAACATAAAATATCGTTTTAAAATATTTAATTGCTCATTCGTGAGAGAAATTCACTAATAATAATAACTGAATCAAAATTTTATCAGGTTTTATTATTTTATGATGTAATATACATGTTTTATTTAAATAATATTATGTATTCTTATTATTTTTGTAAGAAATTAAAATAGTAGAGATGATTTTGCAAATTTTAAAAATATAAGATTTAATTGACAATTAGTTATAAAGTTTGAATAAAATTTATTTGTAATAATCTATTATAGAGTAAAGAATAGAGTTATGGATTAGAGAAAAACTCAACTCTATTTTAAAGTTACTACATAAGAGCATCTCCAAAGGCAATACCTCAAATTTGAGGGTATCATGTGTTTTTCTCCAAAGGTAATACCTCAAATTGGAGGTATTAAAAATGTGTATTTTGCGAAATTTCACATATCTTTATTCACCATTACATAACATCCTACCGCTTATAAATAAATATAAAATATTCATCATTTAATTATTAAATGCAATAGTTATTTATAAGACATTAGATAATTATTGGAAAACATAGCATAACATCTTGTATAAAATTTAAATATCATACTATTAATTAGCATTATTACCATAATACTCATAGATCAATCGCAATCTTCACCTTCGGTCATACCAAACCCTTTCGAAAAATATTATAATTATCTTGGTGGTGGTGGATCAAATTTACATGACTCTATGTTAATAATTTTATTTTGTTGTTGTAATATTTGTGTGTTATATAAATTTATTTTTTTGTATTGTTCTCTTTTGTATTAAATGTGTCTTGTGTTTTTATTTTGTAAAATAAATTTTAGTAATAAATGATACTTCTATTTTAATATTATAATTTTGTTTTATATGTTTAGAACATAATATGTAAAAATTAATATATATTTAAATTTAAAATAGTAAAATAATTATAATAAAAGTTGCAATTATTATTTAAGAGTAACAAATAAATATAAATACTAAATATGTTTAAATGATATCTTAAATTTGAGCCAAAATTGAAGATTTGGCGTATCTTTTAAAGATAGTTTAATAGATAAAAATATAGAATAATGGATTGGAAATGCTATAAGATTGCTATTTGTTGTTTCTCTTAACATCCATATAACACGGATTTTTTTTTTTTAACACAACTTTATTACAATTAAACTGTTGATACAAAATGATCCTCGTTCAACGATACAGAAATACATTCTGGTACTACAGTATATGATTTATATAAACAGATTGAATCATGATTATACTTAATCAGGTTATGAGCAACTTTATTGCTTTGTTGGGGTATCCATTGTAATATGACATCTGTAAACTTCTTGCGCCAATATTCATAATCCCGATTCCAATTCACGAGTTTGTAGTTCTTTGTTTTGTTGGAGAGTATATTGAACAGTTGTTGGCAATCTCCTTCAAAAATTAATCGTTGAAACCAATTTATCCAAGCATGTTGCTTTGCCATAATTAGGGCTTGTACTTCTGCCTCTAAAGCCGAATGTACATGATTTCCTATTGCATGTGCTTCTTGTATGTATCCACCATTTGTATCTCGAAACACCCATCCAGACCTTGGCCTATTTACCGAGTTGATAAATGTTGCATCGTAGTTGCATTTGATGTAATTCAAAGGTGGTCGTTTCCAATTTGAATGGAATCGTCTTGCCTTGTCTCTGGTTCTTAATGGATTATTGAATCTCCAGTTCTCAGCCTCACTAACAGCTCGTTGACTAGTAGTTTCCCATGTGTCCCTCTTTTGTTGGAAAAGTATACGGTTTCTGCGTTTCCAGATATTCCATAATAACCAGAAATGTAGATTTTTATCGGTATTATCATCAAAGAACCGTGTTGTGCTGGTTAATAAATATTCCAACTTTGTCCCAAATGAACAATTAGCATTGAGTAGATGGCTATTAGGGAGTGGGTTAGTTAGCCATATATGAGATACTTGTGGATAGAGGAAAAATAGATGGTTTAAAGTTTCGACTTGACCACAATCCTGACATGCAGCGTCTGGAATCAAATGACGGCGGTGGAGTTCATATTTTGTTGCCAAAATATTTCTGGATATACGCCATAATAAGTGTTTTATTTGTGGTCGTATATCAAGTTTCCAGATTTTCTGATGTATGTCCTGATTAGCATGGAGTGTGGTTGTTGTCGGTGCAGGTAAAAATAAATCAACAGCAAGTCTATATCCTGATCGAACAGAATAAATACCATTCTCTTCATAAGACCAAACAACTAAATCATGTGTCTTGACATTAGGTAATTTAATCTTTTGGATCAACTCTGCATCATCAGTATGTATCCATGCATTCACTTGATCCATGTTCCATGAATTCGATTCTGTAATTAGCCTTGAAACTGTGTCATCTTGGTGGACGCCGTCTTGTTTTGGCGTTGGAGCTTTGGGAGGATGCGTGGGTAACCATTTGTCATTCCATATATGTATAGAGTGTCCATTTCCTATGACATAATTACATCCCGCATTGAAAATTTCTTGTCCAAAAAGTATTGAACGCCATCCATATTATGGTTTTGTGCCTAGTTGCGCATTGTGTATATTTGTTGAGCGAAAGTACCGTGCTTTTAAAAGTCGAGAAAGTAAACTTTGAGGATTTTCTTTTATTCTCCAGAGCTGCTTTGCTAGCAGTGCTCTGTTGAATAATTCGATATCCCTAAATCCAAGTCCTCCTTCGCGTTTAGGTTTTGATAGTTTATCCCAACTGAGCCAGTGCAAAGATCTTGTTGTGTTTGCTGTTGTCGGTTTGGACCACCAAAAACGTGCCATGAGTTTAGCAATATCCTCAATAATGCCTTTCGGGAGCTTGAAACATCTCATAGAATATATTGGCATTGCAAAAGCAATCGACTTGAGCAAAATTTCTCTACCACTTAGGGAAAGAAATTTTTTAGACCATCCAGCAGTACGTTGTTGGATCTTATCAGTTATTGAACAGAAAATTTCTATCTTTCTTGTGTCAATCGTCTCAGGCAAGCCCAAGTACTTCCCAGTACCACATCATTATGAATTTGTAAGAGATTACGGATTATGGTTTTTTGAATTGGGTCTACCCGTGATCCAAATGTAAATGCTGATTTAAAGTAGTTAATTATCTGACCCGAAGTCCGTTCATACTGACTAAATATATCTTTCAGAGCTCTTGCCGATTTTTATTAGCATTACAAAAGAAAAGTGAATCATCCGCAAAGAAGAGGTGACTAACAGTTGGTCCATTGTTACTAATTGTAACTCCACGTAGTTGGCGTTGGTTTATTGCTCTCTTAACCATGTAGCTTAGGACTTCAGTACATAGGATAAATAAATAAGGTGAAAGTGGATCTCCTTGTCGCAAACCACGTCCCGGGGAAAACGATCCTTGTGGGATGCCATTAATTAACGTTGAAAAGTGACTGATTTGACACACAACATTATCTATCTCATCCATTTAGGTGCAAAATTCATACAACGCATTGTATGTTCCAGAAAGTCCCATTCTAGTCGATCGTAAGCTTTTGATATATCCGTTTTTATCGCCATATAGCATTTTGATACTCTTTTGCGCACTTTGAGGGAATGTAATATTTCATGAGCCACGAGTACATTATCCATAATCATTCGATTAGGAACAAAAGCAGCTTGTTCTTCCGTAATTAAGAATGGGAGATGACTTTTCAAACGGTTGACCAAAATCTTTGATATGATTTTGTAGCTTACATTGCAAAGAGCTATTGGCCGAAAATCCTGCATCTGCTCTGGTTTATCAGTTTTAGGGATTAAACAAATGTTAGTGTGGTTAAGCATATGATCTAGCTTCTCATTATCGAAGAAATCTTGGACTTCCGTATAAACACTCTGCTTTATTAAATCCCAATGTCGATGATAAAAGTTGGCTGGAAAGCCATCCAGTCCTGGAGCTTTCGTTACCCCAATGCTAAGTATTACCTCGTCTATTTCAGTATGACTTATTCGTCGTGTAAGATCATCATTCATCGCCTCAGTTACCTTAGGCAGGAAGTTGTTAAATATTTGACTGAAACTTGATGGATCACTTCGGCTTGTGAACAAGTCTGTGAAATATGACGTAGCAATGGAGGTGAGTTGAGGTAGAGCCGTCTGTCTTTCACCATTTATATCTGTTAGAGCATATATTTTGTTCATAGCTTTACGTTGTTGAGTGCTATGAAAGAAAAATTTTGTGTTTCGATCTCCATTCTTGAGCCAGTTGTTTCGTGACTTAATCCGCCAAAATTCCTCCTCGCGTATATATGCTAGATTAAGTTGTTTCCGATACTCGTGAATAGCTGAAGTGGATGAACCTGTCTTCAAAACTTCCGACAACTTACTTTTAAAGAATTTTATTTCGTCTCGAGAATTAAGTCGATGTCGTTTTGTCCACTGTGATAGTGAACTTCGAAAATGGCTCAGTTGATGATGTAGGGAACTGTTAGGACTTAGGTTGTGCTTTAAACCATTCAATATAGCATCTTTGAATCCATTATATGAATGATATCGATCATCATATTTGAATTTTTGTTGTTGTGTAGGATTATCAAATAGAATCTTGGTTATCACTGGACGATGATCGGATACTCCTACTTCTAAAAATTCTGAAAAAAACGCTGGGAATTGATTTATCCACCGAGTATTTACCAGACTTCGGTCTAAGCAACATTGAATGTTCGAGTTATACCTTTTGCCGAACCAAGAAAACCGATCACCAATGTGGGGTAAGTCACGGAAATCACATGTATGAATCATATGTCAAAACGCTTGAAAAGAGCGTTCAGACCGAACCCGACCACCTATTTTTTCGGAGTTATCTTTCAGTTCATTTAAGTCGCCGATACACATCCATGGGTTATTACGGTTATGGGCGATATCTTCTAGTTTATTCCATATATTTTGTCTAAAAGCTTGTTGTGGATGACCATAAACACATGACAAGTAGAAGTCAAAGCCATTCATATTAACTAGAAGATCAATTACATTGGAACAGAAACTTAAAACTGAAACTGAAGTAGAAGATTTCCAAATAATTACTAAACCACCACTAGTTCCTAAAGGAGAGACAATCTTAGAGAAATTAAATCCTAACTTAGATACCACTTGATTGACATAACCATCTTGCTGTTTTGTCTCCATGAGGAAAATGAAATCTGGAGCTAACCGATTTGTTAGCTCTTCTAGATGTCGAACTACCAGGTCATTTCCCAAACCTCGGCAGTTCTAAGCTAGTGTCTTCATGGATCCATTGGTGGTACCGGGCCCACCGCGCCTCCGAATTCATTGTGTTGACCGTCTTCTTCATCACTTGTCTCACGGTCTGTAACTGACCTTGAAGTGCTTGGTCCCGCTTCATCGTCATGCTTTCTTTTCCTTGAAATGATCTCATCTTGGTAATGAGTTAAATCGCCCGGTTTCTCAATCATCGCAATTGGCTCCGCCGGTTGTGGTACATAAAGCTCTTCATCATCGATTTCCCGAATGATGACATTGCTTGTTGCCCGTGGTTGTACAAAACCATTTGATTGAGGATCAATATCATCTTCAGGTGGATCATCTTCATTATCATCACCATCTCCATTTGGTAATAAACAGCCCTCGGTATCGTGTGTGAGGAGACCACATAGGCTACAAAAGCCTCGTAATCTTTCATACTTGAAGTACAGAAGAGTATTAACTCCCGGGTAGAATTGAAAATTTCTTTGGAATCGAAGAGGAGGTTCCACATGCCAATTGATCTTCACTCGAACATAATCCAACCTGGTTTCAAAATGTTGGTTGAATTCAATCTCCAATCTCGGTCCCCATGCATCTGCAATGCGTTCGACCACCTCATAGTTGAGGTATTGCATCGGGATTCCCCTTATTTGAATTCAAAAGGGAATGTGATTCAATTCCATATCATCATGTCCCGGAAACCAACGTTCAATAACCAGCATTCGGTCAGAGAAAGCCCATGGTCCACGACGTAAAACCATTTCGAGAGCCTCCGCCGATGAGAAAACGAATTGAAACCGCTGTCCCGGGAGAATACGACCGCGAATTACACCTATATTCCCCCAACTTCGCGGCAAATTCACAATGATAGACCTTAGACTTTGTTTTCGCGGCATCAATGGTCGTCCGATAAGACTATGTTGATTCTCGAAAACGGCTTGACTTACGACATCCATCGGCAAAAGCACAGGTGGATCATTGATTCCCAAGTCAAGTTGTTGAATCCCATGAGCCATGTTTTGAGCCATTGTGATTTTTGTGTGTATCAGAGAATAACATGTGATTAGAAAAAGAGGAGAAAAAGTCGATATGATGAAGTGAGTGATGTAAACATTAAGCGCTACAATTTCTCGGAAAAAGCTTGTGATAACCGTCAAGCAGTTGGTGTTGGAGTGAAGAAACCGACCGGTTGTGTTACATCTAAACCAAAAAATTTTGGGAATCGATGTGTTGAGACAAGTGTTGTAATCATTAACGTAAATGATTACTCGTGAGTGGTTTGTTAATAATTGTCGAATTGTCAAACACGATTTTTCGTAAAAAAATTTTGATAACCGTCGAACGGTTTTCGTCGATGTGAAGAAACCGATAAGTAATTTTGCATCGAAATTCAATAATTTCGGGAGTTGACATCGAAATCCATTCGTGTAACATTCATGGAAATCGGGAATTCAAGGGAAATTTTGTCAACCAAAATCCCTGAAAAATCATATTAAATCGCCTAGTTGAGAGAATTTTCATTCTGTTTTTTTCATCCATATAACACGGATTATTTTAATGGTTTAGTACCTGTAATCGAATACCTAGATTTATTATCTAAATTAAATCATTGTATCAAAATGTGATGCTTTTATGTAGAGGATGATTGGATTCAAATTCCTAGAAGTATTTAAGTCCATCTTAATGATTAGTTTTACCTTATATAAGAGTACTTAAAATGAAAAGAATGCAAAGTAAACATAAGTTAATTAGGTACATCTATTATCCGTATTGGTAATATTAAATTAACACNCAATTTTTTTTTTTTTTTTTTTTGTTATATGTCCCATTGGCAACATAGCTCTCCAACAATTAAGAGCATTGGGATACGAATCCCACTTGGTACGGATGAATGCAGAGGTAACTATTACTAGGCTATATACATTTATCGGTATGTTTTTTTCTTAAAGATCAGTTATGTATGTATCAAGCTTCTATTTTTTCATAGAGGTGGGCATTCGGGTTTCAGTTTTGATAATCGGGTTTTATGTTTTTCGGGCCCGACTACATATAATCCAAATAGAAACCAAATAGATTTTGGTTCAGGTCGTGTCTATTCAGGTTCAAATAGAGTTTTGTTTTTTTACCAAAACACAAGGTGGAACTGAATTATTTTTTTTGTTCAGAATTTTTGGGTAATTTGGATTTTTTGTCTTGTATTTTGGCTTTACATTTTGTATTTCTTGGATAACATGGATAATTCGAGTATTTGGATACGGTACCCAACTAAAATCCGAATTACCAAAAATCTAAAATTCAACCAAAAACCCGAATTACACTATAAAAATTATATATATATAT
>OVBE01004110.1:0-24887 GCA_900406425.1 Iberis pinnata | reverse complement strand
ATATAGACCTATTGATCGATCATTATCAATAAGAAGTTAACACTTTCACAACAAAAATGACTATTTTCACTAAAAGGTGTAAAATGTCATAGTCAATAAATTTTCTATTTGTGTTATAATATCTAAACTTGTATTTCCATTGCAAATATAAGTGCTAAGATAATCAATTATAATATTTTACAACAAAAAATATGGTGTTCACTATGTAAGTGTGGAGAACCTACTCATCATGATCAACAACTTTCTGTTGCTGTTTATCAGGCGTCTGTATTCCATACATGCGTCTGTTTGCATTCAACATTAATTTTTTGTATAAGCAATAAGAGCACATATCATGTGCTGAGTTAAAGAGAGACACATAGGTTTGTTAACGATGTTTGGTTTCCCTACATCCTCGGGACCTTGTCCAAAAGCAAATCCACTAGAATAAGAATACAAATACAATTGCATATGGTTTAGCATCCTACCATGCTACCATTCTTTTCTAGTGATCTAAAAACAGCTAGAGATCTATTAAGTAATCAACTTAATCGGTGTTACAAAAACCTAACTCCCTGTTTCAATAGTCTCAATACTTCAGTCTTCTGAATGAGCGTCAACAGCATGTTATTTTGTTCCCGAACAAATCTCTCAGCCTATGGTTGGCTTTTACTCAACTCTGAGCTTTCCCTCAGCTTGAACCCGACCACTGTTTTAGTTCCACAACAATTTGTAGAACGAACACTCCCTTCATCAGCTTCCTGTTTTCGGCAGCTTCAAAAGATCAACATCAAACGCCATAGATTCGGAAGATTTGAGACATGCACGCCTCAAACTCCTCGCTTATATATACTAATGGGAACACCTAGTTCTTAGGCTCCCCAAAAATCTCACCAAAAGGATATTCTTTCTTCCAAAGTTTATCCTTTCAAACAATAAAATCTTTTTTCCAAAGATTTTTTCTTCTCAAAAAATATGTAAGATCTTGATGCATAGCCACATCATCAAATCCAAGTTTGTTGTTTGTCAACCAATCGTCGTGCCATATCAGCAGCTTGTTGTGCCACATCATTTAGCATTATATTCCACGTCATTAGTGCCCCATGCCAAATCAGCACTTTCAAATCTTCCATAATATATCAAATATTCTGTTATATGATATCTCCAATAATCTCTCTAAGATATTTTTTCTTCCATGATTTTCTCAACCGAATATCTTCTTGATAAAATCTTTTCATTGATATTATCTTCCAGATATAATCTTTATGGATAAGGCCGCAATTAATTCTTCATTTTTCAGGAATTTTAGCTGATTCATTCAGTGCGTTGAATCTCATCAAGCTTCTGTTCCCACTCAGCTTTCTGATCTCATTCAGTTTTCTGTTCACACTCAGCTTTCTGATCCCATTCAGCTCCTGTTTATCAACAATGATCTTTTGTGACACACCAACACACGCACTGTGATACATAAATATGTTCACTGATATCATCAGCTCTCTGATCCCGTTAGCTGGTTGATTCTGTCAACATATTAATTATAACAAGCTTCTAATTCCAACACACTTATGATTCAATCAGTTCGTTGATTCCAGAACTTGCATCTTCAATCTCCTCCTTTCCGAATCAACGACATTTTACTATTACATCTTCAGTGAGCTTCTCGATCCAATCAACTCATTGATCCTATCAGTCTTCTAAGTCTGCATATTTCACTGTGTTGACGGATACTCTATTGAACTAGCTTGTCTCAAGCTATTCAGAATGTTATTGCAGTCATCTTCTATATTTATGATCAACATCTTCAACTTTTCAATATCCTGTCTGGTATCAAGCTTCTGACATGTTGTATGTTGTGTTTGCATCATATCTGATATCACATTTCTAACATGTTGTCTGATTATTTTCAACATTTTGTATGATGCGTTTCTCAACTTAGTCAGCAATTAACTCTCAGACTATTGGTTCTTTTGTGTTTCATATATAAATTCTTTAGGTATGAAAGAGTAATTTTTTAATGACAAAGTCTAAGGGTATGGAGAAAATTATGGATTATTATATTTACACATTTGTAGTATATTGTATATATAATGTTTTGCTTTAGTAATGGATCAGAATGTGTTTATTATTTGTTTTAGGTAAAGTAGGTCCACTGTGAGTTCTACTTGTGAGTTATTAGCGTATTCGTTATCATAGAAACTAGCCGCCGTAAAATGTTTAGCAACTTTGTGACAAAAATGCACTACCATAAGTATTAGATTATAATGAAATGCGAACGATGTAAAAAAAATAAAATAAATAGAAACAAAAATTTTCATCGATAACTAGAAGACTTTAATTTAGTAGTTGAAGTATTTCAAAAATATTAAAAACCACTAATTAAATTTTTTACATCTTAAATAAATATTATTAACAGCTAATTTTAAATAAAATAGAAGATTATGGAACAAATTGTTGGTCTCAATAAAACTCAGACTAAAGCTGTAAGCTTTGATACTTCATTAACATAAAAGATTGGCTATAAAGAGCCTACAAAACAGAAAACCAGTCTTACACTAATAGAGAATGTGCAACAATGAAAAACATAAACAACCGAAATACTAGAACAACTAATTGACTCAGCTAATTGACTCCTAAATAGATGAAGTCTTATTTTACGACTAAAAAAAAGACTAAAGTAATCCCAACATTTCCTCTCCAAAACTGAAAATGGAAGATTTCAGTTTACTTCTCACAAACTCCAAGATTTTTCCTTAAGTGAGCAAAGATCTCCAAACGCAGTGGCTTAGTTAGAATATCAGCCAGTTGCTCATTTGTCCCACAATGAACTAGCTTAATGGTTCCATCTTTAGTGAGATTCCTTAAAAAAATGAAACCTTACATCAACATGCTTACTCCTACCATGAAGGACTGGATTTCTTGATAATTTGATAGCCGAACTGTTATCATACATAATAGTTGTGCTTCCTCTCTGTTTCAGACTAAATTCTTATTAAATTCTTCTCATCCACACGCATTGACAGGCACAATAAGCTGCTGCCACAAACTCTGCCTCTATAGTCGATAGAGTAACCCCAAGTTGTTTCTTAGAAGCTCATGCCACAGCTCCACCACTTAGCAAGAACACATAGCCACTTGTACTCTTTTTGTCATCAATATCCTCAGCGTAATTACTGTCTGTGTAGACAATTAACTCTCCCACACCTTTTCTTTTGTATAACACACCATAACCAAGTGTACCTTTTAGATATCGAAACACTCTTTTTGCTGCTTTCATATGCTGTTATGTAGGATCGTGGAGGTGAGAAAGCTAAAACACATTCTCAGCTTCAGAAGCTTACACTTCTCTATTCGACAAAACCTTACCTTTTTCTTCACATTTGTTTCTTGCTTCCTTTAACGGCGTCGTTTTCTTATGTTGTTATCTCCTTCTTCCTCGCCATCTTCAGCGGTTTCTCCGCCTCTTATGTCATCATCGTCATCACCTCCAACTCCTCCTTTCACTCCTCTTCCATCGCCATTAAACTCTCCTCCGCCTTTAGATCCACCTCCGGTTGTTTTACCTCCCATAGGTTCCCCACCGCCTCCTTTGGTGATATCTCCACCGTCTCCTCCGGCATTAGTTCCTTCCATTTCACCTTTAAATTGACAGTTCCTTTTCCAACTACTGACAAAGATGAATTGTTCCCCAGTTTCACTGAGTGATGAAACTCCTTATCAAGTATAGAGAACCAAGATTGATCGCCACACATATGATTGCTACACCCTGAGTCAAGAAACCATGTTTATTCTTTGATTTCAACTTCTCCAGTAACAGCCATTAACAGAACATCTTCTTCACTATTTACTTCAACGTAATTTGCATTCTCATTCCAGTTTGGACACTCATACTGGAAATGACCCAGTTTGTGACACTTAAAGCACTCTATGGTTACTTTATTGAAGAATCTCGATCTTTCTCTTCCTTGTCCCACTCCTCTTCCTCTGCCTCTGCCACCACGATCATCATAGGTGACTTTCAACACTTGTTCTTCTCCTCCATGATTTAATCTTCTCATCTTTTTTTCATGGACATAAAGAGAACTTTGCAGCTCATTAACAGAAAGACTATCAATGTCTTTGGATTCCTTTGTTGAGCAAACAATGTAATTGAAATTCTCTGTTAAGGTACGTAGAATATTCTCTACAATCTTAACATCTGGCATGTTATCTCCATAGTTCCGCATATCATTGCTCACCACCATCACTCTTGTAAAATAGTCATCTACATACTCTCTATTTTTCATCTCCAAAAGCTCAAAATTTCTCCTTAAGGATCGTAGTTGACCACGCTTCACCCTTGAGTTCCCTTGATACTTTATCTTCATCGAATCCCATAGTTGTTTTGATGTTTCCTTTAGAGTAATCGTCTTGAGAATTGATTTATCAATTGCACTAAAAAGATAATTTTTAGCTTTGAGATCCTTCAATCTTGCATCAGCAAGTCCCTTCTTATGAGCATCAAACAACATCTCCTGATTCGATGGCTCTACAACACCATCTTTCACCACACCAAAATATTCTTTAGATCTCAAAAAGATTTTTCATCAGAAGAGTCTAGTGATCATAATCACCATCAAACCTTGGTATGCTCGGCTGAGCAAAGCTTCATGAATCTCCCATATCTCTGACTGTTTCTCTCTTTTTCAAAGTGTTAGGCTCTGATACCAATTTGTTGGTTTCAGATAAAACTCAGACTAAAGATGTAAAGTTTGATACTTCATTAACATAAAAGATTGGCTATAAATAGCCTACAAAACAGAGAACCAGTCTTACACTAAAAGAAAATGTGCAACAATGAAAAACAAAAACAACAGAAATACTAGATCAACTAATTGACTCAGCTAATTGACTCCTAAATAGATGGAGTCTTATTATACGACTAAAAACAAAGACTAAAGAATTGGGAAAATACATAAAACTTCCAAGATATATTAAAAAATTCATTGATGATGAGAAAAATACGAAAATAGCAATAGGAAAGAATTGGGAAAGGCGAAGGCGCACGCTTAGACAAAGAGAAAGCAATCGAGAAAAAGATAAAATAAAACTAAAATAGACCACCAAAAATATAGAAATATAGAGTCGTGGACTGAAAATGCGCTTCATACTCATACATACATACGCACTATAAAAAGAAACAAATGAAAATATAAGACCAAACTTTTGGTAGGATTCCTGGTTTAGATGGTTCAATATTGAAATCATTTGTTGTTTATAGCGAATCAGAATTCGGTTTTAAGCCACAGAATATTGTGCCGGACGAAACCGGACCAGAATAAACCAGACCGGAGTGAATTGAGTTCTTTCTTTTTCGGTTTTCCTCAGTGGAAAGAAAAGAGAGAAACAAGTGGGGCCCATTTCCGCCATAGCTAAAGACCTCTTTCTCTCCCACCTCATAGCTCTGAACCCATCATTGCCACGACTAATCTCTCTTTCTCTCTCTAAAAGGAGAAACGTTTCCTTTACTTTTCTGGTTCTTCGAAAAAGAGAAAAAGTGAAATAAAAAACCCAGAAGAGAAATTCTACCAACACAAATGGAGAGCTAATATTTAATTTTTATTTCTTAAATAAAATATAGTAATTTGTGTGTTTTTGTTTGGGAATAATGGGTAACTGTTGGTGTAGTTTCGAGCCTGTTAATCACAGAGTGTCTGCAAACGCTAAATCAGGTTTCTTCTTCTTATAATCTTCTTAATTTGTTTTTTTTTTTCCCCTGGAAATTTTCTTTTACTGTTATCGCTAATTATGAGTATCTTCGCCTGAAATTACGAGCTATTAACTCACCGATTTTGTCCAAAAATGCTTGCACAAATTATGGAAAGATTTGTCGATTAGTTCCAAAATATTCAAGGAGACAGTTCATTTACTTTCCTGGTTTGTGCTGATTATGCTCTGTATTCTCTTTCCTGGTTTTTTCTTGCTGTAAAGTTAGATTTTTGATTCTCAAAAAAGTGAGATTAGCGTGTCAGTTTCTTTAGGGTTGGGGTTTCTGTTCGGGTACTATAAAAATTTGGACTCATCTGTTTAGAATTTTGACTAATCATATTCTATAATCTGTTGTTTCTTTGTTCTTAAGTCTCCTTCAATTTCATCTCTCTCTCTCTTTGACTCTTTTTCTTTTTTGTGTGGTCTATGCATGATTTTGTTTTCTTCTAGATTGGTCCCTACAAAAGTCACATTTTTATAGTTACTTTTTGCTCTTGGATTTTAGTTTCTGACACCAAACATTTTAACATATCTCTTTGGGTAGAATCTTCAATTCTATGCACAGAATCAAACATTAATATGTTTGTCTCATTATGTGAAATTTTGCAGAGTCACCAAAAGAACAAAGTCCAACCCAAGATATTAAAGAAGTTCAGAAGCTGCCATCAAACCCAAAAGAAGTAGAAGATCTAAGACGTGACTCCGGAACCAATCCTCTGATAGCTTTCACATACGATGAGCTTAAGAACATCACTGGGAATTTCAGACAAGACAGAGTTCTTGGTGGTGGAGGATTTGGAAGTGTATACAAAGGCTTTATAAAAGATGATCAAGAAGTTCCTCAACCACTTCCTGTCGCCGTTAAAGTTCATGACGGCGACAATAGCTGTCAGGGTCACAGAGAATGGCTGGTTAGTCTCTCTGTCTTTTGCTTCTCTTCCAAGTTTCTCAACTGAGAGATATCAGGAATGTGAATATCTCTGAGACGAGAATGGCCTGAGAATGAGATTCTTATCTATTGTCTCCATGTCTGTGTAGGCTGAGGTGATATTCTTGGGGCAGCTTTCGCATCCAAACCTAGTGAAATTGATAGGTTATTGTTGTGAGGATAAGCACAGGGTGCTAATCTATGAATACATGGCTCGTGGTAGCGTGGAGAACAATCTTTTCTCAAGTGAGTATTAGAGTTCTGACACTCATTCTGTCACTCTTGGAATGGATAAGGAATTGTGAGTTGTGTGTATCCTTGGTAGGAGTGTTGCTTCCTCTTTCATGGGGAATTAGAATGAAGATTGCTTTCGGAGCAGCTAAAGGACTTGCCTTTCTTCACGAAGCAAAGAAACCTGTCATTTATCGCGATTTCAAAACCTCCAACATTCTTCTAGATATGGTTAGTATTTAGTAGTACTATATCAAAGCTCTTCTCTTGTTCACTGACACAATTTTGGGTGTAACAGGAATACAATGCCAAATTATCTGACTTTGGACTTGCTAAAGACGGGCCTGTAGGAGACAAATCTCATGTTTCCACTCGCATCATGGGAACTTATGGCTATGCAGCTCCTGAATACATCATGACAGGTAAGTTAACTTATAAAATACTGCTAAACTCACAAGTTAATGCTATTAAAATATGTTATCTAAGCTTCTCACTGCTTCTCAAATGCTTGGAGAGTATACAATAAGTTTGAATGCTTTTTGATGGCTTATGTATCTGGCTATTTTAGGTCATCTGACACCAGGGAGTGATGTGTATAGTTTCGGTGTAGTTCTGTTAGAGATTTTAACGGGAAGGAAATCATTAGACAAGTCAAGGCCTACGCGTGAACAAAACCTTATAGATTGGGCTCTTCCATTGTTGAAGGAGAAGAAGAAAGTTTTGAACATTGTAGACCCAAGAATGAATTGTGAATACCCAGTTAAAGCAGTTCAAAAGGCTGCAATGTTAGCTTACCATTGCCTGAACCGGAATCCAAAGGCTCGGCCTTTAATGCGGGACATTGTAGATTCTTTAGAGCCTCTTCAAGCTACAGAAGAGGAAGCTTTACTTGTTCCCACTGTTCAGAAAGCAGTAATTACTATCATTGACGAAATGCCAAAGAATGGGTTGAAGAAAGTTGAAGAATTGGACAAGGATGAAGAGGTAAAGAAGGTTATCAATGATAATGATAATTCACATTGTAATTGATCACTTGGTTTCTTTTGTTTTCTTAACACACTTTGAAAAAGTGAAAACTAGATTGTGTTGTGTGTGTTTTGACGAAATACAGATTAAAACAGCGATTGATACAAAAGTTTGTTAATTCTCTTGGTATATTAAATACAAAGCTTGAACTTCTGTTTTTTAGGCCTCGATTGGAAATGCTTATAACAAAGCAGAAATTGTATGCAGCATAAATAATATGTTGCTGAAACTGTATGTTCTTGTTTAATAGATATAATTTATTAATTGGTAGAACTGATTATTTGCATCTAACTATTTAAAAAGTATTTATTTTAAAGTATTATATATAGTAAATATATTAGTAATTTGATATATTTTATACCGTAAGTTATTTTAAATTTAAATTATTATCATAAAATTTTTAAAATAGAAAAAATAAACTAATAGTAAATAATATAAAATTGGTACAATAATTTTTATTATAAAAAAATTTTTTTATATAGTTTTATTTCATAAAAATTTCCATATATAATTATTATCTTATAAGTTGTTAAAATGAAACAAATAAATTTATAATAAATAGTAATTTAAAATATGAATTTAAAACTAGAATAATATGGTTTTATAATGATATTTTATAAAATTTAAATATAATAAAACAAAAAATGATTTTAAGTAATAATTTATAATGAATAAAAATATATTTTTGAGGTTTTAAACAGATAAAATAAATTTAAATTTTGATTTTAATAGTTTTATAATATTTTAATGCTCAATGCTTTACGAAATGCTCCTTTTGAAAATATAGAGGTGAAGAACATTTAAGAGCATTAGCATATGCTAAATGCTCACATAAATGCTTTTTTTAAGTATGTGTGATTGGATGAGCATGGAACATAATGCTTCCTTCTATGTTCTACCAATCAAAGGTTTAGTCACTATTGAGGTGCATTAGCATGTTGATATGAGCAGGTTTAAAAGGTTGTTATTTCGTGGGCCTCAACACCCATTGGTATGTAGTTTTGTCAACTCAAATTTGAGAAGACCAGTCTAGACATGTTGGACAACTTTTGTGTGGATGGATCGACAATGGAACTCTCTTTACATTGAAACCAATCGCAATGCTCCAACATATTACATGCAACTTTTAAAAAAAAACTCTTTTTTATCACGAAAAAAGTTCATTACAACGACATCTCCTTTTAATTGTCAAACCAGAACGAATAATCTTTGTCTATATAAGCAAAAATCTTGTATCGTCTGCTAACTCTTTTGGCAAGACGATCCGTTTCTTCATTAGTTGTCCTAGGTTGTTGAAACACTCGAAAACCTGTGAAAGATGATAGCAGAAATTCGCAAACATTTAAGTCCGACGCAAAAGCTGGCCAATCGCACGGTTGTTGGATTATGGTCTGCAATTCTTTTGAATATGTGATGAAGATTGAGCATTGTCTCCCCTTGTCTATTAGATATTTCATAGCTCATAAAAGACTTAGGAGCTCGACATGAAACGCAAAGATCCCCAACCTAGTACCAAAAAGACCAAGGATATTTGTAGAGCCATCCCCTACTTTTATAATCCAGCCAAGCCCGCTGATCGTGTCTTCTTTCTCCCACGATCCGTTAACGTAACAAACAGTTTGTCCTACCAGGTGAGGAGAGTTCCATAGGTAGTATCATGGTTGGGTGGCCGCTTGACGCATCACCTTTTAAATTAGCCGCTCCCCACTCTTTAGTCTCCTTTGTAGTTAGGTCTAGCAATTCCCTGGGATCCCAAGTTTGAAATTTTAAAAAGAAAGCAGTCCTTGCTTTCTAAATATACCATAAAATCTAAGGAAAGACTAACAAATCCTCCATGTATTATGAGTTATTATCACCAAGAGATAGCATATAAAAACATTTTCATAAATGATTTTCGAGGGAAACTGGCGTAGGAAGCAATGATAGAGCCCAACAATGCAGAGCTGGTGAACATGTAAACGCCAAGTACACACTACATCAACACATAGTTCACACCATTAGAGTTTCTCTATGACTGCTAAAAATCCGATAGAGCTTGCCACAATTTTTTATTTGTAGATATTACATATAATTGTTAATACAATAGAAAAATGACAAAAGAGGTATGTATATGAGCGTTCGAAGAAGAGGTATTTTCTTGGTTCATCAGTTGATCCACAAGGCATGTAGATGGAATGTGGGCGCACTAATTGACTCGGATCCATTAGTGGGCTCGGGTTGGAGCACGGTGAACGGAGAAAACTCGGTGCACAGAGTGCATGGTGAGCAGAGGAAGCTCAGTGCGCGGAGTGCACGGTGAGCGGAGAAAGCTCAGTGCACAGAGTGCACGGTGAGTGGAGGAAGCTTAGTGCGCTGAGTGCACAGTGAGCGGAGAGAGCTCGGTGCGCGGCAGACCACTCAAGGCCCATGGACGAGAGAAGTGGATAATGGGCCGACAAAGCCCATCACAAGCAGAGCTCCGCATGGACCGTCTCAACGTGTTAGGAAACCCAGTGCACGGGGTCTCCAGAGGAGTAAAGAGAGCAAGCTGGAGTGACGGTTAGGAGAAATTTGAAAGGAGTAACGCCAGATCAAGAGCACTAAAGAGGCATTAAGTGCGAGAGATAGTGGAGCGAGCCGTGGAGGGAGCAGTATAAAGAGGCTAGGTAGAGGTCCGGAGACTGGACCGAAAATCTTCTACCAAACTTTGATATTCTTAGAGAAACACTTGTAACTCTTGAGTAATCTTTGTAATCAAACACATATTCTAATAAAGTTTTCATTTCTATTCACAAACTATAATCAAATTCGGTGTGAGGGAAATCTTGCTCTCACATTTTGGTGCCGTCTGTGGGGACTCGAAGAAATTTCTGAAGAAGTCACCCTACCTAGCAAGAAGAGATGGATTCACCAGTGAACAACCCAGCTGTTAATGCTCTAGCAGAGGTGAAGACTATGCTCGCGACCCTGGTGAGTTCTGTTGAAAGATAGAAAGAATCAAGTGATGCACTCGCGACTCGCTTCAACAGTCACGAGGAGAACGTGACAACCCAATTGGCGACCCTCCCGAGTACCCAGACCGAGATAGAGGTGCGGCTGGGTTCACAGAGGAATCTACCCCCACCGGTGACAATGACAGACCTCCCTGGTGGGAATCCCGTCGGAGCAGGAGGCTCTGTGAGCCAAACCTAACCAGGACCTCGAGGTTTCATTCTTGGTGAGAACAACTCTGATCCCCCCAGAGAATTCTCAGGGAGGAGGTGGTTCTATTCCCCCATGGTGGAAACGATGTCTTGAACACTCCGAGTTCAGCTTGGGGTCCGACGGACAACACTGGTGAGCTCCCTTTCGGCCTAGGTGGAGGAGACTACGAGAGCTTGCATCAGTCAATCGACAAGACGCATGCTAAATTGCTCGCCATGACGTTAAAGGTCCACCACGCGTCGAACACAGCATCGAAGATCGATCACGTCATCGCGGAGACGGAGAAAACTCCATTCACCCCGCGTATTGCGGAAGCTAGAATAAAAGAGACCGGGAAGCTTAGACTTTCCCTATATGAAGGAAAATCTGATCCGAAAGCGCACATGACTGCCTTTCAAATTGCGGTGACCCGTGCTCACTTCAGTGAAGAAGAGAAGGACGCTGGGTATTTGCAGATTGTTTGTGGAAAACCTTACATGGTCCGCTCTGGAGTGGTTCTCACAACTTGAATCCGGGTAAATTGATAGGTTCACCCAACTTTCAGTGGAGTTTGTGAAACACTATTCCATTTTCATGGAGAAGGGCGCTTCAGATGCCGACCTATGGACAGTGACACATGGTCCAACGGAGCCTCTGTGAAAGTTCATTGAGCGTTTCAAGGCTGTAAAGGCAAAAGTTGTTGGGGTCAGTGAGTCCACCGTGCTAGCCGCACTAAAACATGGGCTTTGGTATGAGTCCCCATTCCGCTTCGACTTGACTATTCATAAGCCGGACACTATAGAGGACGCCCTTCATCGTTCCACTAACTGGATTACCGCAGAAGAGGAGAAGGTAGCTCTCTCTAAGAAGTTCAAGAATCCTACTAAGAGTTCTGAGGCAGGATTCACGCCGAGGAAGTTCGAAAAGAAGGATAACAGGGAGACCCAAAGTGGAAGTAGAGGTTCACACTCTTACAACATAGAAAACGAAAGGAAGAGAGCTCCTAGTAAAGACGGATCAAGGATGATGGGGCGTAATCCAGACACCTACTGCGAGCTCCACAAATTCAATAGACATGCCACACATGAGTTCTTCAAGCTTAAAAGTTTTATAAGTAAGAAACTTGCGCATGACGGTTTAGCAGGAGCGAACATCGACTTGAAAGAGGTTAGGCTTGAGATGGAGGCAGCAGAGGACCGTGAGCAGGAGCCCACACTGAAGCGAAACCGCAAACCAAAGAGAGCATAGACCTCTAAATCATCCCAATAGAAGTGGATAGACTTTATCCTGGGGGGATCGAGGCACTGCCAAGATTTAGTGCGTTCAATCAAATCCCACGTGAGAGGAGCTGATTTCAGGAAGGCTAGGTTCACCCCTACCCCAAGCTGTGAAATTACCTTCACCGAGAGTGATGCTTTGCAGCAAGACCTTTCACATGACAATGTTTTGGTGGTCCAGGTCAACATTGGGGCCAATTGTGAGGTTTCGCGGGTCCTAATTGATACTGGAAGCACCGTGGACGTGTTATTCCTTGAAACCCTGATGCGCATGGGGATCGAGAGAACAGAGGTGAGAGGTCCCCCAACTCTTCTAACAGGATTCAGTGGGAAAACCGAGATGTCTCTAGGGACAGTGCGACTCCCCGTGTCTGAATGCGGAGTGTTGAAGATGATAGATTTCACGGTGGTGGACCGCCCTGCTACGTACAATGCGATCTTAGGCACACCCTGGCTGCATGAGATTAAGGCGATACCATCCACTTATCACTAGTGTGTAAATTTCCCAACCAGCAATGGGGTAAGGACTTTGCATGGAAGTCAGAAGAACTCTCGCATGTGCTACATGACTAGACTTAAGAATATAGTACAATAGCAACTACAAAGCTCTACGGGTGTACCGCAGGATAACGAATCCTCTGGCAACCTGCAAAACAACGGTGGCCCCAATGAGGGAAGAAGCATTGCTGAAGAGCGTCACCAAAGTTGCATGGTGCGGGTACCGACTGAAGATACCAACCCAACCAAATGTGTGATAATTAATGCGCAGCTAAAGGGAGAGCTAAAGCGGGAGTTAGTACGATTCCTGCAGAGTAACAAGAGCACCTTCGCTTGGGCAACAAGCGACATGCCAAGAATTGGTCTTGAAGTAATTTCTCATGAGCTGAATGTCGATGTTGCGTACAAACCCGTCAAACAGAAGCGACGAAAGCTTGGTCCTGAAAAGTCTCAGGCTGTTAACGAAGAGGTGGAGAAACTCTTGGCGAATGGTTCTATTCGAGAAGTCTATTACCCCGAATGGCTGGCTAATCTTGTGGTTGTCAAAAAGAAGAATGGGAAGTGGAGAATCTTTGTCGACTTCACCGACTTGAAAAAATCTTGTCATAAAGACAGCTTCCCGCTCCCACACATTGATAGACTTGTAGAAGCCACAGCGGGAAACTAGCTACTCTCCTTCATGGACGCCTTCTCTGGTTACAATCAAATTAGGATGCATCCAAACGATCAGGAGAAGACATCTTTCATTACCGACAAAGGAATTTATTGTTACAAAGTTATGATGTTCGGGTTGAAGAATGCCGGCGCGACTTACCAGAGGCTGGTGAATAAGATGTTCTCCAATCAACTTGAGAAAACAATGGAGGTGTATGTCGATGACATGCTTGTCAAGTCTTTAGAGGCTGATGAGCATGTTCATCACCTATCGAAGTTCTTTAAGACGTTAAATTAGTATGGGATGAAATTGAATCCAAAAAGTGTTCCTTTGCAGTCACTTCAGGGGAATTCCTAGGGTACTTAGTCACTAAAAGAGGGATCAAAGCTAACCCAAATCAGATAGCCACAGTACTCTCTATGCCGTCCTTGAAGTCATTAAAGGAGGTGCAGCGCTTGATGGAGTGCATTGCCGCTTTGAACAGGTTCATTTCTCGACCTATTGATAAGTGCCTTCCTTTCTTTCAGCTTTTGAAGGGGAACAAAAAGTTTAATTTGGATGAACAATGTGAGGAAGCCTTCAAGCAGCTAAAGGGGTATCTTTCATACCCTCCTATCCTGGCTAAGCCCATGCTCGGGGAACCTATATTTTTGTATGTAGCAGTCACCGCAGCCGCGGTGAGCGGAGTGCTAATACAGGAAGAAGGGGGAGAGCAGAAACCAGTCTTCTACATAAGCAAGAGTCTTGTCTCGGCGGAGACAAGGTACACCATGGCGGAGAAGCTCGCCCTCGCAGTAGTGGTCTCGGCCCAGAAACTCCATCCATATTTTCAATCGCATTCAATTGTGGTGATGACGACTCAGCCACTACGTACAATATTGCACATACCAAACCAGTCCGGGACAATGGTCAAGTGGGCGATTGAACTAACCGAGTATGATATAAAGTACAAAAATCGTCTAAGTACAAAGGCACAAGTCTTAGCAGATTTCCTCATCGAGCTTCCTCTCGGGGGTCAAGAAAGTTCCCCTCCAGGTCACGCTTGGGAGCTTCATGTAGACGGCTCCTCCACCAGAGCCGGGTCCGGAGTGGGAGTTAGGTTGGAGTCCCCAACCGGGGAAGTGATTGAACAGTCCTTCAGACTGACATTCAATGCCTCTAACAACGAGTCGGAGTATGAGGCTCTTATCGTGGAGTTGAGGCTGGCACTTGGGATCAGCGTCAAAGAACTTCGAGCGCGGAGTGACTCTCAGCTTGTGACTAGTCAAGTAAGTGGAGATTATGAAGCCAAGGATGCCAGGATGGAGGCGTATATAGCATTGGTTCAAAATATCATACCACAATTCGACAGCTTCGAATTAACACAGATACCGCAAGGAGAAAACAGCTCAGCAGATGTGTTGGCCGCGCTGGCGTCCACCTCAGATCCATTGGGCAGGAGAATGATAACCGTGGAGACAATCGAAGAGCCAAGTATATCAAGTCATCATCCTATTATGGCTTTCCAGACAAGGTCGATGAGAAGACGAGCATTAGAAGAGTCGAGTAGAAAAAAATGAGAATCCTGAAGCTCAGCTAGGGGTGGATAATCTTGAAGCTCAACTCGGGGTGGAGAATCCTGAAGCTCAGCCTCAGGGTGGAGAATCCTGAAACTCAGCTCGGGGTGGAGAATCCTGAAGCTCAACTCGGGGTGGAGAACCCAGAAGCTCAGCTCAGGGTGGAGAATCCTGAAGCTCAGCTCGGGGTGGAGAATCCTGATGCTCAGCTCAGGGTGGATAATCCTAAAGCTCAGCTCAGGGTGGAGAATCCTGAAGCTCAGCTTGGGGTGGAGAACCCTAAAGCTCAGCTCGGGGTGGATGATCCTGAAGCTCAGCTCAGGGTGGAGAGTCATGAAGCTCTGCTTGGGGTGAAGGATCCTGACTCTTTACTCGGGATGGAGCACCCTGACGTTCCACCCGAGGCAAACTGGGGAACAACTCATGACAACGATACAAGTAAAGACTGGTAAAGCCCGATAGAAGAATATATCACTACAGGAAAGGTTCATGAAGATAAGTGGCAAGCGCGTAAGTTAAAGGTCCGAAGCGCAAGATTTTGCGTTGTCCGAGGGATTCTGTACAAGCAGAGTGTGGCTGAACCTTACCTGGCGTTTGTCGGTCCGGAGGAGGCTGAAACCATCATTAGAGAAGTGTATGAAGGTCAGTGCAGATCACACTCACCAGGGCGGACTTTGGTGTTAAAAATCAAATGCCAAGGATATTTCTGGCCAACGATGGCGAAAGATTGTGAGGAGTACGCCAAACTATGTGAAATGTGCCATAGGCATGCCCGTTAATCCACCAGCCGGTAGAGCTCTTGTCCTCTATCTCCTCTCCATATCCATTCATGAGATGGTCGATGGACGTCGTAAGACCACTACACCCGTCAACAAGAGGGGCGAGGTTCCTCTTAGTCCTTATTGACTATTTCTCTAAGTGTATAGAGGGGGGAGCTTTCAAGAATGTTACCGAGGCAGTGGTAAAGAAGTTCGTATGGAGAAATATCATATGTTGCCACGGGCTATCTTATGAGATCGTGACTGATAACGGGTTGTAATTCATTTCGAACAAGTTCGAGGCATTCTGTGCGACCTGGAAGATAAGGTTGAGCAAGTCCACCCCGTGGTATCCCAAAGGGAATGGAGAAGCGGAGGCCTCAAACCAAACTCTACTCAACAACCTGAAGAAGAGATTAGGAGCCTTCAAGAGAGGCTGGGAAAATGAACTCCATGGTGTCCTGTGGACGTGTTAAACCACACCATAAAAAATAACAGACGAAACACCATTCTCTCTTGTCTATGGAATGGAAGCGGTGGTTCCTGCTGAGGCCGTAGTCCTAAGTCTCTGGAGGGCGGTGAACACTGTAAGTCCGGAACAAAATGACGAGATGTTAGCTGATAGTTTGGATTTAGTAGACGAAAGGCATGATGCCGCGATGGTAAGGTTGCAAAACTATCAACACGTTGTGGCACGTCACTACAACACACGGGTAAAGGTGCGTCGTTTCGAGCTAGGTGACTTAGTCCTCCGGAGAGTCTTCTTCAACACAACAGAGTACGGTGCCGTAAAACTGGGCACCACTTGGGAAGGTCCTTATAGGATAACTAAGGTGGTGCGGTACGACGTCTATAAGTTGGAGTCAGACGATGGAGTGCATGTGCAAAGATCATGGAACGCAATGCACCTCAAAGCTTACTACTAAAGGATATGCTGACTCAAAGGAAAACCTGTACTGTTAATTTTCACAAATTTTCTTCTGTAAATCCCTACACGGGATTCATTCGAATAAAAAAAGTTACTTTTCGTTTCACAAGGCGTTCATCAACGATTGTGTTGTTAAAAAAAAAACCACTGCGGTGGTGTCGCGATCTGCTGCGAGCCACAAGTAGAAGCAAATCTCTTAAACCACCACAGCGTGGAAAATTTTAACTATAAGCTACGTGCAAAACTGAACACATGAACAATGGTGTGAATATGGATGAAAACACACTAGTTTAGTATGGGGGCGGGTTGAGTTTAGCTCATGAGGCATAAGTCGCATTGAGCATGCTCTAGCGTAAAAGTTAAGTTTCAAAAGCAAAAATGTACTAACTTACCCGAGCGTTCAATAGCGGTTCAGCTCGGCTCGGGGTAAGATCAGTTCAGGGATAAGGATAAAAGCTATGTCTAGCATCAAATATGCACCCCTTGAACAAGAATCACCTCGACAAAAGTCAGGGGGGCAAGGTGTAAAACTAAGTCACCACCCAACTCAAGAAAGACTAAGAGAGATAAAAATCTACTAAGGAAAATAACGCTAAGGCAAAGATAAAAACTTAGTAAAATAAGATAAAATCAGGTCATCCTGAGCGAAATCAAAGGGATCCAATGTAGTAGGTTCCTAACAAAAGGCATCAGGTCATCCCGAGTAGAGATACATAAAATGAAAATAACAAAATCTGATAAGAAACTAAAACCCTTCTAAGAAAGCACAGGATCAGCTGCAGCAAGAGGAGAAGTCTTGGTGCGGGGTTCCGTCGCATTAGTAGGCTTGGAAGTCCCAGTACGGCCATCCTCTACATCCGCAAGCTGCGGGACCTCAGTGCGGGGTACCTCTATCTCCAATGGCTGCAAGGTCACGGTACATGGTAACTCCGTCTCTGTGGTCAGTGTTGTTTCAGCTAAGAACTCCTCCATGGAGAATCCCACGTTCGATCCGAACTCGTCAAGTGCAACCTCGGAAACATCAGCGATAGGCGGGATTGTAGCGGCCTGAGAAGGTAGTGGAGATCCTAAAATGATCTGCATCAGTTTTGTTTAAAGCGGTCATGAGGGACTCTTTGTCAGCAGAAACTTCCTCTAGCTCAGCTTGGAAATCCTAATACCACCCCGAACAATCTCCTCAAAAACCTTGATGTTCGAAGAAGTCTCAGAAGCCCGTGCAAAGGGTTCAAGAGCGGCATCCCGAGCAGCAAGGTGAAGCATCACCTGTTCAAAATAAAAGCATTAAGAAATCACCTAGGGAATCGTATCATGAAGGAAAAGACAAAGGAAAGCATGTAAACGCACCTGCTCGACGCACACACGGACCTGCTCACCAATTAACTTATTGGCCTCAGTAACAGCTCTCTGAGTCCGCCTCACAGGTACTGGCTAAGGCGTCGGCTCGAGCCTCAGCTACGACATCGCGAGCGTCGGCATCAGAAGCACGTCGCTCCGCCTCCTTAAGACGAACCTCAGCTTTCCCGAGCTGTGCAGTGAAATCGGCCTTGTCAACATTAATGTTTCGCATCGCCAAGTCAAACTTCCCTTTGTAATCATCACGAGAGATTTGGCAGCGGTTCAATTTGTACTCAAGATTGGCAATGTTTTTGAAGCATACCTTCGCCTGCTTGACTAGATCCTTGTTCTTCTCTCGTTCGGCGGTAAGGGACTCAATCTCAGAAGAAAGAGCCTTAATCCTCCCTTGGCTTCCGCCAAGCCAGAACTCTCGGCAGCGGCCTTAGCCTTCAGCGTGCCAGAGTGCACCGTCCTATTGTATCCAGCAAGTAGCTGAAGGAGGAGTTTGTCTAAGATTAGAAAAAGATATAAAAAATAGCTAAGTGTAGAAAAGTAATAAGGAAGGGTGAGAGAGTTTCGTAGTGCAACAGCATCCGAGAACTTTAAGTAGTCCTCCTTATCTTCTTCCGCAAGATCCTCTAGTGGAGGGATCTCACATCCTGGATCACGAAATTGCCTCACGAGAAAGGCAGTGGATGCTTTGTCCGTGCAAATGTTATACTCTGACAGATAGTCGAAGTTCCAGCAACTCTTAGGCTTCTTCGGCTCACCTCTCCCCTTCCCGCTATCAGTGGCCTTCCTCTTCGAACCTCGAGCTGATGCTTACCAAAGGCAAGATCACTCCCCTCCGCGGAGGAAAGGATCACCACAGGAGACGTAGTGATGATCTTCTTAGTGCGATCCTTCTTGGTCCTGATCTTCTTGGTGCGCGCCAAAGGAGCTATGGAGTGAGGGAGAGCTGCGGTGCAGGAGGAAATGTAGCACCCGTGATCCGCCAAGTTTTGGCCGAGGGATCGTGCCAAGTTGGCTGGGAATCCGATTGTGAGCCAACCAGTCAAAAATCAAGCCAAGTGTTGCAGTTTGGCTAGAAAGTGGGTTTTCAAGTGAAGAAAATCAGTTTAAGTGTGGTTTGGCCGAGAAAAAGTGTAAACTGGTTGAACCAGTCAGTTCGTGTTCTGACCATGCGCAAAAGTTACCCGGTGATGCGGGAACTTTGGTTCAGAACGTGATTTCTGCATAAGTGGGCAGTTTGATCGAGAGACCGATCCGAGCATTCAGAAGCATGCTCGTAGTCGGATCGTCAGTCAGGATGATGTGCAATTTCCGAACAATGCGCAGTTTCTCGATGGTTCGCATTGTCGGATGGTTCGGATAGTCGGCAGTAGTGCGCTATGCATTATCGCATCGCTATCGGGTGGTTCAGTCAGTGCGCTACCTGAATCGATGATCGACACATGTACTGTTCGCATCGGGCAGTTTGTGCAAGTGGTAGGACCCGAGCCAAAAAATGACGCGTGTCTGCGTACGTGTTGCGATTTTAGCCCGCTTTTGAACACGTTTCGCGTGCATGGACGCATGTTGGACGAACTGGCGTATGCGCAGGACGTGCTGAACCGCACTACTGCATGCATGCATGAATTTCTCTATAAAACTCAGAATTCTCCGCACAATTCAACTCTTCGGCGAAATTATCAGTCCTTAGAGAGAGAAAGTGCGATAGAGAGAGAAAGTTTGAGTGTTGGAGAAAAGCAGTCCGTGTGGTTGCAATCAGTTCGGTGGTTCGATTCAAGTGTCCGCATCAAGCAGTTTGTGGGTGATCAGAACGTAGTTCAAGCATCATTAGTCAACCGACCGGTTTACAAAGGTGAGTGCGTTTTAACCCGTAGTTAGACTTGTCTGCGTGATAGTTTATGGCGATGGTGTCGTTCGGATGGTCATGTCGACTTTATCGATGCCTGTGTGGCATGACAGCATGATCCGAGTGGTCAAGTTGAGCAGGATGCATGGCTGTGGGCAATGATGCCGAGTTTACGACCAAGTGTGGGTCGGGAAACTAAACTGATGGCCATGGGATTTGAGCCGATCAGTGAACAAAGTAGGCATTGGGATTTAAGCCGAAATGTTGTAAACAACCATAAGATTTGAGCCAAGGGCCTGGTGAGCCTAGAACTGAACTGATGGCCATGGGATTTGAGACGATCAGTGTACAAAGTAGGCCATGCAAGTTGAGCCGAAATTTTGTAAACGGCCATGTGATTTGAGCCGTTCAGTTAGACTATCGACCAGTTTGATGCATTTGGATGTCGGGGCAGTCTAATTGCCTAAGTGAAAATGTGAAAAATGGTTAAGTATAAAAATAAGAACTGAAATTAGCTTAACCGAATTAAATGATAATTTGTATGGGAACTTGATCTGTTTGAGCGAAGTGGTGCGGATTAAACCGCATTCACTAAGCAAAGTTGCAATTGCTTATGCCTCCTATGTGGTCGCAGGTATTGCTAGGAATGAGACAGTCGGCGGAAATCAAGGCTAAGGGAAGGAAGGATGGTGGTTTTTGGGCTTATATATGCATGTTGGGTAGATTTTGAAGTTTAATGCTTGTAAATAGCTAAGTAGGCTGGCTTTTTTTTAAACTGAACGAATTTACTTAATGAAAATGCATGTTTATCACCTTAGAACTCTGAAAGAATTAATAGCTCGCTTAAAATTTGGCTAAGTCAAGTAGAAACTCATCTGGCCTAGTTAGAAAATTAGGTTGGGTCGTTGCAATGTTGGTATCAGAGCATAGACGGTTCTAGGCTAAGTTTATTTATGCGGGTTGTAGGAAAAATCCATCCTTCCATCTGCCTTGACCGCTGTAAGTCTTCTCATTGCCAAAGTGTGTATGGAAAAGTTAATCTTAAGATTAACTTACGAATAACCTGTTGCAGATGAGGAGAAATACCAGAGGGAATAGGAAAAATCTTGGAGATGAAAATCGCGAGAATCCTGATCAGAATCCGGGAAATGCGAATCAAGGAAATGCGGACCCAGGGAATATGGGTGGTGGTGGTGTAGGACTTGAGGCAGTCCTAATGATGCTGGCGCAAGTCTTGTAAAGGCTGCCAGGAGCTGGAGGCGGTCCTGTGCCACCAGCTGAGAATGCGGACCCTCCACTAGAGGAAGCAGAAATGGGGGAGGAAGTTCCTGCTAATGTTCTGACCTACCTAAAGGTCATGGATCATATGCAGCGTTTAGGGACGAAGTTCTTTTCCGGTGGCACGGATCCGATAGAAGTGGATGCTTGGGTGTCAAGGATGCAAAGGAACTTTGAGTCCATCCGGTGTCCCAAAGGCTATAGGCGGGACATAGCTATGTACTACCTGGATGGGGAAACACATGCTTTGTGGTTGAGTGCATCAAGTCGTAGGCACATCAACACCTGGGAGATTTTCTGCGAGAAGTTCCAAGAAAAGTACTTCCCGCAGGAAGCTTTTGACCGGTTGGAAGGCCAATTCCTGGAGTTGCACCAAGACTCTAAGAGTGTGCAAGAATATGGGGCCGATTTCAACAGGCTCAAGAAGTATGCTGGTTGTGAACTCAATGATGAGAAGGTACAAGTTAGGATATTCATGAGGGGACTCCGGCTTGATATCAAGAACCGGTGCCTAGTCTGGAATTTCTCATCAGTCGGTCAGTTGGTAGAGAAAGCTACCATGATCGAGTTTGGACTTAGCAAAAAGGCGAGAATGACTGCGAGGGAAACGAGCGTGACGCATAGTCCGGTCGTGAACCATCCTGGAAGTAAGAAACGAAAGTTTGAATGGATGGGTGGTTCAAGCAAGTCAAGTGGACGGAAGCCATGTGCTAAGTGTGGCAAGTACCACAATAGTGCATGTTGGGTCAGTTCCAAGGCATGCCATCGCTGTGGTAATCCGGGACACTTTGCACGTGACTGTCCGGAAAGGGATGGGAAGCCGGTGACGCAAGGGAGAGACAGCGGGCCGCGGGTTTGCTATCACTGCGGTGATGCCGACCACATCAAGCCGAATTGCCCAAAGCTAGTCCAGCAGGCGGGGAAACCGGCAAATGAAGGCCTGCCACCAGCTAAAAGGCAAAACGTGATGCCGAGAGCATACGTGATATCCGATGATGATGCGGGCCCAATTTCGTCTTCTAGGCCGATCACTGGTTAGTTCCTAATCCCCATCTCGAAAATCTCTAAGTTAAATCCAAAGTTTAAAAGTTAAAGTAAGGGTCGAGTGGAACCTTAGCATTCTAGGTGAATGTGTAGGGACCCTTAACATGGGTGGCGTGGCAACCCATATTCTTTTCGATTCGGGGGCCACTCATTGTTTTGTGAGCCGGAATCTAGTTGGGCCAGGTGGGTTCAAGGCGGAGCAGGAGTTCGAGCATGGCTTGGTGAAAGCTGCAGGAGGCCAAGTCATGGAGACATTGGGAAAGGTACTGAATGTGCCGGTCACGATAGATCAATTGGTCCTTCCGGCTGATTTAATCATGTGCCCTGTCCAAGTGTGTGATGTGATTCTCGGGATGGACTGGCAGGGAAAGCATAAGGCTCATCTCGATTGTCATAGAGGCCCTGTAAAGTTCGAGACGGCCGAAGAATTAAAGGAGTATCAAGGCATTCGTCCAACAAACGGAAGCCTGATGATCTCCATGATCCAAGCTGAAAGGTTGATCGAGAAGGGATGCAAAGCTTACTTGGCAACGATCCAGACAGTGGAAGTCGGATCAAGTGCTAAGTTAGAGTATATCCCGGTGGTTCGAGACTTTGCGGACGTATTTCAGCCGTTAGCTGGTTTGCCTCCGGATAGGTCTGATCCGTTTATGTATGCATGTTGGGTAGATTTTGAAGTTTATTGCTTGTAAATAGCTAAGTAGGCTGGCTTTGTATTAAACTGAACGAATTTACTTAATGAAAATGCATGTTTATCACCATTGAACTCTGAAAGAATTAATAGCTCGCTTAAAATTTGGCTAAGTCAAGTAGAACCTCATCTGGCCTAGTTATAAAATTAGGTTGGGTCGTTGCAGAAAGCCTCTGCTTTTCCCGTGCGAGCGAAGTGAGGTGCATGAGGTGGAGAGGGATCTCTGTGAGACGATTCAGCGGTGGACTTCCCAGAGGCTTTCTTGGCTGCCTTTTGCTGACGATAGCTAGACATAGTCGTTCCTGTAATCAAACCCAAAGCTGCAAGGAAGATTGTTGTCTCGTTAAGTCAGAATCACATCCAAAAAATTACAAGTGTAGAATATATGCTTAATAAGGAAGGAGGCACTTACCCTTAAAATCTGCGGGGGAGTAGTTGGAACGCTCGACAACGGTGGCAGCGCGGAGACGAGAAGCGGACTCTTGAAAGCGAGCAGCATCAAAATCCTTCCACCTAACCTTTCCCAGTCGAACACGGGTGAGATAGTGTGCGAGATTGAGGCATAAGTCCGCCCTGATCAGAAGAGCTGCCAATGAGGAAGAACAATGAGAACAATGTTAGTCACTTGTAAAAAAGTACATGTACAACATAAAGGAAAACAAGCTGGAATCAAGTCTAGCCTCTACCAGGCTTAGGGGTCCAGTCAGTAATGGCGAGATAAGTGAGGTCGCCAAAAGTGAACTTATTCACTGGAAAGAAGAAGTAACGTTGCCTCCAGTCTTCATCTTTCTTTGGCATTCCGATGAAGACCTTGCAGTTGCCGTTTGTGGCGACATGAAAATAGCCGGGGTGACAAGTAATACCTCTGATGGGATACATGCAAGCTATCATGGGAACGGTGAGCGGGAGATCACACTCCTCTGCAAGAACCTGGTAGAAAACCACATATCGGACGAAGTTTGGGCACATCTACCCTAGTGCAACACACAAGGCGTGCATAAGATACACCACTACCTCGGGAAGGGGAAAGGTGAGACCGCACGATCGGAAGAATACATCATAAGCACAACTATGGCCTTCCCTAACAAGTTCTGGAGACTCAGAATCTAACGGAGAAACTAAGGCAATGTTCTTTGGAATACGACAGCTACGTCTAAATTCCCTTAGTGTATCCGCAGAGCATGGGGAATGAGGGTGGGGGCCAAAGCGAGTACCTGGAGCTAAAGAGGTAAGAGGAAGGAAAGACTGCTCCGACTCGATAGAGACAGCCTCAAAAGTCGACTCGCTACCGCGACTAGGGGAACAGAGAAGTTCCTCAGGCCAGGCAAGCTCTGCGACCTCACGAGCTAAGCTAGTCGGGAGGCGGTCTCAAGTACAAGGCCTAGAAGAGAGCCCGAATCAGTACGGGCTGGAGAACGGCTTCGCGTGGCGGAAGGCTCGGCTCGGGAGCGTGGGCTCGGCTCTCGGGAGAAACCGGCTCGAGAACTGTCATAGTTGGTCTAGCTCGGTGTAACGCGCGCGGGATTCGGCTTGGGGACAACATGTGGCACGGGGGACCGCACTTCAGCTTAGGCGTTGGTAGTTCGGGCAGAGGCGCGAGAGCTCAGCGCAGGGGAAACGTCAGCTCAGGACCCTTTAACGCGGAACTTGCCCCCCGTGTGGCGGTGCGGGCGTGGGAGCTCGGCGCAGGGGAGACCTCAGCTCGAGACTCATTATCACGGGACCCGTCTTCCTAGGTAACAGAGCGGATGAGGGAGCTCGGCTTAGGAGATCCTTCTACGTGGGACCCGTCTCCCCGAGTGGCAGTGCAGGCGCAAGGAAGGACCTCCTCATCCAACGGCTCGGTGCGGGAGAGTCCTTCCCTGGGTGGCAGCGCGGAAGTCTGATATTACTCGGTTTTAACGCTTTATAGTAAGCATTTATGCTTTCTATTCAATG